>JABFPB010000801.1:0-31486 GCA_022817645.1 Ceratoteleas bidentatus
AATTCAAATTATTTATATCGATTACAACCTTTTAATTTACATTACAAAATATTGGGACATAATTACATTAATACATTACAAAATACATTACAAAATATTTAATTTACATTACAAAATACCCAATGTTTTGTAATGTAAATTAAAAGGTTGTAATCGATATAAATAATTTGAATTTGAAGAACTAAATATTATGCAATGTGAAATCTTGAAGTAACTGGCAGAAGCAATAACGTTATCTTAATAAATATTCTCAATAATAATCCATGGTAATCAATCCATGGATTGATTACCATGGATTTGATGTGACTGGTCCCAATTCTATCCCATTGTACATAACTTTGAAATCACCCACACACTTATCTATATAATATAACCCCCTCCCAATATCTCCAAACTCTCATCCAGTCTCGATGCCGTGCTCCCCGACGCCCAAACCGCGTCCCAGGTCGCTTTCACGGGGCGCCAAATTGCATTTGGCCACGTCGCGGTGCGCTAATTCGCAATTAAACGCGACAGTTGTTTCGCGTGCGTTTCTTTTGTTTGCTGCGTTCCTTTGAATAATAAGTCTCGCATTTTTTCCGCCGACGACTGTTTTCTTGTCACCTCGCCTATTTCATTAATTAAGGTCGAAATTTACTTTTCCGCGCGCATATTTTGCACCGCAGACAAGTTGACCCGACGACTCTCGGCTACACACGAAGCGCGCAGCCACTCCCTCCCCCCTCCACCGGCGCGTTCGCGCGCGCGCGCGCCCTCCCCTTCCCCGACCCCACCCCTCTTTTGCTGCGCCCCGCAAACTGTCATACCCGCTACCAAGCCGCAAAAAAAGAGAGATACGTTTATTTTAATGAGAATGCAGCTCGTTTATTGTAGCGCCAACTCCCGGCCCCTCCCCCGCGCCCTCGCTATCCTTGCACTGACTCGTCTAATGAACGCTTAAGTAAATATTATCTCTGCTTATGTACTCGCCAACTTAGTATGACTTTGGTTTTAATTAATAATGCTAAACAGCTTCCACGAGGTTTTGCCGCCGGCGGTCGGCCGGGCTTTGGCGCGACGCATTAATATGAACGCAATTTTCACGTTTTTTTTCGCAACCTTTCTCGCTGGCTTTTTGTCATTTCGGGCCGGATTCGGTCACCGTCGTTTTTTGCCCCGAAACGGCTCGAATTGCAGTCGCCGCCGCACTTTTTGCCATTGTTTCTCACTCTTTAATAAAAGTCGGTTCTTTGAAAAGTTGATTCCTGTTTGGAGGCAATCTCGCGGATTAAAATGATAACTTTGTTGCGGCCGAACGGGATTTCGGTGCGGACCGCCGGATCGAAATGGTGGAGAGAGATTATTGGGGGATGGATATTAGTGTTTGAGGATGGAAAATAAAGACTGCGCAGATTCGGGGTTTCGGTAATTGGACAATGAATGTGTTTTTAGCAATTTCGGTGTAACGGCGCGGTCGATGCGAAAGTTTAATGGACGGACCTTGGTGTAATCGAGGGGAACGGGAGTTATTGTTTGAAAATAAGCTGAATCAATAATGGGTGTTTGTGCAGTTTTTGGATAGGTGTAATGGGATTTTTGAAGGGTGAAGATTATCGCAGAATGCAATATATAGTAGTATTGTTTAGAATATATTTTTTTAATTCGATTGGTTCCGTAACGTTTGATTAATTGCTTATGATGATTAACGAATAGGTTAGATAGTTTAAAACAATATTGCTTTAAGGTAAAAATGACAAGTTTCCAGGAGATGTGTTTGTAACATACATTTTTTATTATAAATGTTATGGAATTAAAAGTTGTCTGTTTTCGCATGCAAATGAAAGTTGAAATATTCATATAATAAATGTATAGAAATAGGAATAATTTAGAAACAATTTTTTCTTATTTTTGGAGCATTTTTCGATTGATTTCTACACTTGCATAATTGGGGATTTTAGATCGAGTACGAAAAAGATAGGGTTTTATTGAATACACAAATATAGTACAATTTTAAAATAGAAAGAAAGTGGCTTCAAGCATGTAATTGTTCATTTAACTTACTTGTTGGTTCTAAAACTGATACGATTGTTCCATCATATTCCTCAAGAAAATAAAGTTAAAATTTGAAACAAAATGAATACAATTAAAAATACAATTTTATAATTCAAGATGATAAAGTCGACCCTGTAAAAATGGAGAAATAGAAACAGATGTTTCTACACCTTTTCTATGAGTCCGGGCAAATAAAAGACATTAAAATTTTATTGCTATTGCTTTCAACGTTTTTCTATTTCTTGCATGAAAAAGAAATAAAATAAAGTCAACATCGAGATTCGAACTCGAAAACGAATGTTAGGCAGACAGTTTAACCATTTGCCCATCGAGGTACACAACAGCTTTCATGAAAATAACAATAGAAATCATGTCGAATCCTATTTCATCAACAAAATTAATAATACATAACCTATAGCTAGAAATATAAAGCAATAAAAGTGAATAGAAATTATAATGCTTTCTATTGCTTTTTTAAAAGGGCAATTGAAATTCAAATTTTCGAATTGCCTTCTATTTTTTCCTATTTCCACGTTTTTGCAGGGAATACCTCTTTTAGATAAAATACCAGACCGTGTAAATCAAATGAAGAGATTCCTACATTGGGAAAAAAATATGCTGATCCAATGCAACTGAAAGATGAGGTTATGTTTACATTTAAAATGAAGTTAGCCTCAGATTTTGGAATTATTTTGTAATAGAGTCATTGCTATGCGATACCGTATGGAGCTCTAACATGATGGTTTTGTTGATCGAACATACTGCTATGTTGAAGCAACATAGCTCACGTTACTTCATTTTAATGTTGATTTGGCATACCCTTTTTTCCCAGTGCAATCTTTAGATTTTTTACAAACTCCATAATGTTATACACCATTTAAAATTAATGTTAATAAAAAATGTTAACAGCTTCACGAAACATCTTGACATTTCCGCCATTTGCACCTCTCCAAAGACCAAAATCCAAATCCAAAACCAAAAAGTCGATGGCCGTCATTCCATCGTCCCAGCGAAGTTCAGCGGTGAATAACGCAACGACGGGAGTTTTTGTATTCCCTCGACGTAATACGATTGCCGAATCTTTGTTTATTATAGACACACGGTTTGTCGGTCCGCCGAGTTCCATTGATCTTGTCGTTTGAGAAGCACGGATTTTCCGTGGGTCTTCCACTCCATGGTCCGCCGAGGCAATAAGGTTAGATAGGCCAGGCAAGCATCAAGTAATATTGGACGGACGGTGCTCGTCCCATCTCGGCCGATCTCCGCCTTTGCGAAATCTCAAACCCCTAAACAAATTTAATAAATCCGCGATTTCCGTGTCGACGTGGAACCCTCGCTTCGACGACGCACTGCCTCTAACTTTACACACGTTAAACAAAGTCCCGACTAATATAATCCCAGCTTTTCACAACTTTTTATTTTATTCCCTGAGGTCTGAATTTCAGTGTTCCTCTGCGGCAGTTACGGTTACACTAATTTCTCTTACAGAAATTTAGTGTTTGATTGAAGAGGAAGGTCGATATTAAACTGATAATTCAGTTGCAAATAAGAAATGCACTTATAAAATAGTATAAATTCACCAACGAAAAAATGGATGAAACACTTTGCAATACGTAACGAATTTTCAATAAAAAATAAATGTAATTATGCAATAAGTATGACTCTAGTGTTTTCACTTAATAGAATTTGATTTGGCTAATCATATTTGAAACGTTAATCTTTAAAAAGTCTTAGACTCAGCAAAAAAATCCCTATTCCTTTGAACGTTTTCAATAATAGGGCCACTCGCACTTCGTTCACTTCCAATCAATCGACCTTCCCTCCACCAAAAAGTCCAATAAAAAGACGATAAGCCAAACAATTAATTACCTTCCACCTCAATTTCAATGCCAAGAAAAAGTGTTCTGGTGAAGAAAAAAGGAAACAATCCGCTCATGCAAACAAATAATCGCGCCGCCCGACGAGGCGCGTCGCTTAACAAATGATCCCGATAAGGTCTAACATGATTAACAATCGAAGTGGCGCAACGCGCGGCCGTCTCACCATGGAAACAATGGATTTTGAATGGTACCGAACGGTACGATTAGGTATTCCAATGCTCGCGCTGGAGGGTTCCCCCTGCGAAGTGCCGTGCTGTGCGAGAAGAGGCAGAGGGTTGCCGTAAGAGGGCGCCAGAACTCGCCCAATAAAATGGTAATTTCTGTTTGTCAAAGTTAACCATGCGAGCGGCTCTGAAAATGCGAGAGCCCGCGTGCACTCCCTAACTCGACGCCAAAGACCCGGCTAAAGTGCACGGCTGACAGTGATACGTTTATACGGAAACGAGCAAGAATTGCTCGTCGTACTGTTTCGCGCCGAAAATAAATACGATCCGGGTTGTATTAGCGGCGAATTATGGACGAAGCCGACGAGGAAACTGGTGCTGCTGCTGGATCCGCAGATTTTCCGTATACTCAATTTTTAACAGACATTTTAAATCAAGAAAAAAATCGTGGCAGAACTTAATTTACAAATTGGGAAAAGCTGTGATGCTTACTTTATTGGTTGTAAGGAGTACGAATCAAAATGTATCCCTTACGATATATTTTTCAAAGAGAAAAATAGTCCAGTAAATTTTACTATATCATTTAGCAATCACGACTACGTATCCTATTTGGACTAAGTTAGTAAGACTTCAAAGAACTTTTCCCAGAGGATTTAGTAAATTTTACGTTATAGGAAAGTCTTCTATGCTATGTAAGAATATGTTCTTTGATGGTATAACTATTTATTACTATATTACTTTTCTTAATATTATCATGGCTTAAAACCAATGAAGGGAATATATGAAAAATGTCCAAAGGAAGACGAATCAATTTAAGCTATAGTTTGTCAGCACAGGGCAGTAAAAAGTCACCCACAATAAGTTGATCTAAAAGAGAAACGTTGATGAAAAATCGTCCCCAATTGAATCGCGAGAACGCATATTTCCAGCACTCCCCAGCGAGCAATTATCAGCCCTTGCCGTTACACTTTGAAATGTAAATGGCCGGGCTTATTACCGGGACAATCGCGATTTAAATAACCGCGACAAACAAACGTGTCCGCGTAATGGTCGCGCTCATTGCTCCGCGATTTCGCGCGCATTAGCGCGCGCTGGCATTTGGATTTTCAATTCTTCGTTAATACGTCTCACGTGTTTGTTAAAGTATTAGCATTTCAAAGAACGGCTTTAATAAAGACTTAATTGATTTCGTGAAGCGTCGACTCGAGGCTCGGTCGAATTGCCGATTATTCGGTTTTCTTTCGACTTAATTAAAACGCAGGGACCACCAAAATAAGCGTGGATTACCAGCTCGTTGGCCGCACAAAGAAGCGAATTGCGCATTTATTTGATCCTCGGCGTTGTCGGGGCCGCGTGCTGACATTTTCATCAGCGGCGCCGCCGAGCCAAAGTTCGCCCGGACCTTTTTACAACGTCAATCCTTACGCATTTACATTATACCCGCGACATGAATTAAAAGTCGCTTTAATTTAATCCCGTGTCTCAATCAGAGCCTCGTCGGATGCAGGCACGCGCGCCCTCTCGTGACTTTTATTGCGCCAGGGGGCGCTGCACTCCTGTAAATAAAAATCGGAAAGGCCAATTAATGCACGGGTCTTTCCATCAAGGTGACATCGAATAAAAACCGCCGACTAGTGTCTTTTTTGCTTTTTTTAAATATATGTACATCAAACTTTTATTTTCCTTTTTCCCTCGTGAGTAGCTATATACAAATGGATGTTCTAGTGTCACTAAGACGTTTCTCTTCTTCTGCTTGCTTTTTTTATATATTTATAATCGGTCGTCTTGAGCACGTGCCGCCACAGCGCAGCTTCGCGAAATTGGCTGCAAACATTTTCGCCCGCGTCGCATGTCTCGCGTATTCGTGTCTCTGCGCAACCTTTCGTACACGCGACTAACGGACTGATTCGCGCTCGAACTCGACTGTCAAGTGGCTCGACTATCGGGGTATTAATTATCAATAATAACCCGAGCAATTACAAACCAAATCGACTTCTAATTTGGCATAAATTATACGTTCGAGCGAATCCGAGCGTTACAGATACAATTACGCGCGAACGTCTACCGACAATCTGTCCCTCGATTGGATCGGCTGGGATAGTCCCCCGGGAACAATCGGTGCGAAAAGAACTCAGACACGGCTCGCCCGTTCGTCTGCTTAGCTTATTAATACTGTAGTATATGGGTTTTTAAGTTACAATAGTTGTTCTCGTGTTCTTGGATTATGCTACTTAATTATCCGCCTAATACATCTTAGATGTACGAAATTCGCTTTCGAGTGGTTTTATCGAAAAGTCATGCGCCGATTAGAGGGGCAATAAATAACGCGTCTTTATGTACAAGTTCGCACAGGCAGGAAGATTCCTTACACCGAAAAAGACTTCTGTTCCAGCTTCCGTTTCGGTTGAATTGGTTTCTTGAGGGGCAAGAGGATTTCTGGTCGGTTTTCGTTGAGAAGAACGTTCCTTCCGACGCGGGTTGAAAAATATGGCGCTGAGACAAAGCGTCGACGGTCAGGTGAAACGCAAGAAATTGATTCGGGAACATACGGTCGGGCGTACAAAAGTGTCGAGACGGGTGTCGCCGTTTTCGGGGTATTTACAATGTATGTACAGTGAATTACGGTGCAGTGGATCCGACCCGGAGGTGGTTTCAAGAAGGTCCAGAATTACATCGATTTGCAAGAAAAGACATTTTCAACAACCTAAATGACTAAATCTCTGAATTTACATCGAAGAACTGAAATCTTTGAACCAATTCATCCAATCTCAGATGGATGAATTGGATAACCTCCATACATCGAATAAAAACTGTTCACCAATGATAGATCAGGATATCAAATTCATAACCCCAATTTCATTTCATCTTGGATCTTCCTGAAACCTTTCTTTCTCGGAGTCCTACAGGAATGCCAAAACGCCTCGCGAACATCTCCGTACGTCGTCCTCGTATGTCTACACGTATTGCACCTTACTTATAACACAAATTCGAGTCATCGTTACAACAAATAAATAAAAAAATACACGAACCGTAACTGAACGGGACACGACAGTACCATGCGACGTTTGTCTGTTTATCGACTATACAGTTAGGGTCCTTACACACTCTCGCCAACTGAACCGCGCAAAATGCGAAAAACGCGGGGATGGTGGTTCACTGCACTAACACGAAGGTGTCCAAATTGTCTCTCGAACGTCTCAGAACAGCGCGACGATGCTCAGCGCGGAGTTCGCGTTCAGCAGACTGGAATCGAACGTTCCAGCGCAGTTCGGACTTCACACCATTTGCAGGCCCTTCGCGTCGGAAGGCCTCTGGTAGTGCAGGCCTTTAGTCATGCTCTCCTCGTGCTCCTTGGCGCGCATCCGCAGCACTTGGATGCTGGTGGTACGAGGGTCATTCCCTGGCGGACTCGCGGGTTGGATGGTTATGTTCGCCGGAAGACCTCCTAATACGCCTGAAACGATGAAAAAAGTGGATTGTTGTAGAACAATGATGCTAGAATACAGTTGGTACACAGAGAGAAAAATGGACCAATTTTTTTATTTTAATTTACATCATTTTTGTTTCTGAATTTTGATGATAGAGGAAAAAATGAACTGGTAGATGGATTAAAAGATTTGTGAAAATATTTACGACATATTAATGAAGTGACTTCGAAAGAATAAAGAATATATCGGGATTTGAGTTATTGAATTAAGAGGTTGATATGTGGGTGTGAATTGACAAGTAAATTTGATGAACTATTCATCAGGTTTTGGGATTTTTCTCAGTGTATGTATTATGGTAGTAAATCTCCCCGACAGAACATACCCGTGAAATCAACGTTGGTTCTTCGTAGGCAATCGGATTCGCGGACATTTCTTCGAAGATTCTGCGCAGAATCTCCGGTTTCGGGAGATGTTCTGTCAGGGCTGTTGGTGAATTAGTTTTATTGATGACTCAGGGGAAGTGAAAAAGAAGATTATGATTTTTTACAATCTCATTGACAATATTGAATATCTGAATTTTGAATTGAAAATTGTATTGCAAAGTTATTCTATGAATTGCATTTGAAGAAAAAGGTATGAGAGAAGAGTAGCTACCTGAAAGCGGACTGCCGACACTGTTGATGTTGGTAGGAGATGGCAATCGTCTCGAAGATGTTAGGTAGCTGGGGTACCCCGTCTGCGGAGCCGGTAAAAAGCCAGGAAGGGCACTCAGCAATCCTCCGGGAGTCAGCCAGGATTCATTGTGAATGCTCAAACCAGGACCCACGGTTCTAGAAAAGAAAGTAATAATGGGGAGTTACATTTTTGTATTATTTTATTGGATTTGTATTTATTGATTATTTTTATTTGTTGTTTATATGAACAATATGCAAATTATAATATTTTTAAAGGCCTTGCAAATGTAAATATTTCAGGATTAAAATATGAAAAGTCCTAATTTATATCCAAAGTAATTCATAAAGATTTCTTTCACTTTTTACTACATAAATATAGAAGATAGAAGACTATTCTACACATAATATCAACTTGAATAAAAAGTGAATAGTTTTCGGATTTCAGAATTAAAATATTACGTTACTTAAGATCAAAATAAGACATCAAAATCCATAACATACTTTTCTCAACTTCATAAACTGCCGCTTAAATTTTAAACCTTTAGTAAGCGGACTAAAGCAATCCACTTACAATAAGAAGATTCTACTTATAATTACAGGAATATTCTCACTATAAGAGGAATATTCTTCTTGCATTTGGAACCCCCTTATCAATACATTCTATAAAAAAATTGTGGAGTAATTCCACAAAACTGCCACCCTATTCTTAATTCCTCATCTTTACTCCAAACAAAACCAGATCCACTCCATCTACTTTCTCCGTCAAACCCAAAGCTCCAAAATCCCTTTTGCCCACAAAAACCCCGCGAGCCAAACTAAAATATGCGTCACCTCATATTAGCCGGATGATGGTAATCGGGTATGCCGAGTCGCGCGGCCTCCATTTTCTCCTGCCTGCGCCACTTGGCCCGTCTGTTTTGAAACCACACCTGAAAAAAGAGCGCAAACACCAGCGTTTAATTCCGCATTCTCGGGGCCCGATCGATAAAACAAGTTACGCGCGGCTATTAATTTCTTTCGCTCGCAAGTTGCGCGCCGGGCGGAATGCGCGAAAAAGCGCCCGGGTGGCGGCTTTTTTCGGCCGCCGAAAGGTCGACCTTATAATCACGCGCCACCGCTAATGCGAGCCCCCGCCATTATGCGCCGCGGCCTATCTGCCCGGCGGAATCTGCCCCGGCAATTGATTTCGATCACCGCGAGGCGTGGCGGCGCAAAAAGCGCCTTTTACGCGGCCTCTCTAATCATTCGGGCGGAGGGCTACCGTGCGCTCGCTTAATAGCCCGAAAAACTCGGCGCGATTCAAAAAGTCATGCGCTATTCAAGGCCCGCTACTGGAACCGCTAACGGTTGCCGATAAAGATTCGGCGAAACGTTACGTGGGATATTCGGAGTGGATACTTCGAGATAAAGGAGGGTCTGATGTGGAGAAGTTTTGTCTGGTGGAGATAAAAGATGGAAGAGGAGAAAGGAGATGTAGTGTTAATAAATTGGAGATTGAAGTTTAAAATGAAGATTATTGTTGTTTCGACGATTGCAAAATCAGAAGACATTGAACTGTAATATTTTTATCCCTTTTTCTTCCAAAAGATGATAGAAATGTGTAAAAAATTAAACTGGATTTTGAATAAGCAGCGGTAATTTCAATTTGAGAAATTCGTACAAAGTATGAATGTTACGGCAATAAAGGAATGGTATAATAATTTAAATGTCGAAATTGTGTAAATCGTTTATAGTTGAAAAAAATGAAAAAAACGGGTAAACAAAGTAAACTAATACATATTAAAGAGATTTAATTAAATATTTATCTCTCTTGGTTGATGGCTTTCTAATTTTTAACGGAATATGCGTTATTGTGTTATAAGATTCAAGTCTGGAAGCAGTTTGTTGAATTATTCATTAATATGTTCTCAAGTTCAGAAGTTCTCATTGTCAGTATAGTGAATTTGTTAGATGGTAATCAATTTTTGTAAGCACTTTGAAACTGGAATAATTTCAAGCAATTTGCGATCTATTTTAATTTCAGATGCGTTTGATTTGTTAAGTAGATTTCGATTTCCATCACACATTTGAAGTTTGAGATTTATTATTAATGAATGGGCTGAATAAATATAAGTGCACTTCATTTACCACCGTAGGTGATGAAAGCAAACTGCTAATTGTGGAACTGAAAGCAAATACACAAATTACATGTCGAAACGATGTTTTAACCTTGTACAAGTAGTTAACCTAATTCGATTTTTCGAATAATCTAACGTATAACGTTTTGTTCCATATTTGAATATGTAATTATTATGACAAATACATTTGAATAACTGACTTCTTAAATACATTATATTATTTACTGTACCATTTTTTATGCTTTATCTCCGTTTTTACATTTCTACAAATCGGTAAATTTAATTAAACGTGATTTAGTTTTCAACGTGCAGTTTATTATAGTTTTTAATTGTAATCCGAATTTAATATTATAGGCAACTCTTAATGTAATCCAATTTCGACATTAGTTAGGTTAGCTTTTACCGCATTTTATGTCGCATATAATGAAAGGAAAGTATAAAAACAGTTTAAAATTACTTAGTTTAAAATCCAACATCATATTCGTCATTTTTATTATCATTGACTACATTTTCTATACCTTCGTGTTCATAATCGACAACAGTTGAAATCCTATCAATAATCTACTTTTATAAATCGTCAGCATCTCTCTCCCTAACATTATCAGTTAGTAAGGTTAATTTAACCATACACTGCAAACCCCAACATAAAGTGTAAAATTACCCATTATGTTTTGTAATTCTTTAATCAGATTACCGTATTATAATTTTGATTAAATGTTAGAAAATACCCACTTTTGTGTGTAATTTTACACTTCCTTACAACGTGGGTTTATAGTATAGAATCCTGCGTTTCCTCCCAAGTAATTCAAGAAAACTAAAATCCCATGTTGCATTCTCACCGACATACCGTCTGAAAATTTATTTATCCATATCACTCCAGACATCGTGTAATCATCAACCAAATCCTCGACCCGTTAATTAGCCGCGTTAATTCGTCCGGGCGCGTTTACCAGGCCCACGGTCATGCAATCCATATTGAATCACACGAACATATCCGAGTCGCTGCGCACCTATCACATACTTTCATTCGCACAAACGCAATCGCTTCAATTACCTTGAATCATTGTCCGACAAAATCGGCAAATTAGCGTTACCGCGCGTACACTTCTAAACGCGTGGCGTATTAACTCCGCGAGTTGTTTATATTACACGGCGTATAATTTTAATCGACGCGGACGGAGCATCGGCGTTTCAAATTAACGCAATTTGTACGCCAGCGCCGGAGATTATTATTCCATTAAAATATTGCGTACGAAGTGTTTAAATAATGTGCCAATCATTCGCGTTTTATCGGGGGCCAATTTTAATTCGATCAGTACAATTTCAAATTGAAATATGTTTATTGTTAATTTTTTTAGATTATGTTTCAGTTTTTATTTGTAAGTTAAACAAATTAATGACTGTATGATTGTTTTAGATAAGAGTTGCTGCACATCATATGTAAAAATGGTATTTCACAAAATAAGTAGGTTTAGAAGAGGATTCAATATTGCTACAATGTTATACATTTCCGATGTTCAGCGTTTCTATGTAAGGTATAAATGATTTCGGTGTGAAACAACTCTCTATAACAGAGTAAATTTTAAGTCCATCTCAGTAGTGAAAAATATGCTGTACATAAAATATATGCAAAAATATTAAACCCTCCGTAAAATCACGCCCATTATATTTTTAATTTACAATTATAGAAAAGTAAAGAATAAAGTAAAGAATAATTTATGAAGTTTAAAAACGGAATTTTTCGTCTTTGTCAATGAAAAAAGGCCTAAAGTAACCTAAAAAAAGAAATAAAAATACACCGTTTCGAATTGGACCTAGTCAGATTCCGACAATTTTTTACAGCGTATTTTTTATGCGTGCATCGTTTTCTTTCTGGAATAATTGTCGATTGGATACGATAAATATCTTAAATCCTCTTTCCCTAATCCCTGTCATTGTTTATTGATTTATTATTGATAATTGATAATGGCATTGTCATAATCCAATTATTTTTAATCGATTCTAATTAAAAAATGTTGCTGGACCTTTCCACTAGAAGAGTCCAAGTTTACACGTCTCTTAAAATACATACGAGGTTAAGAGGTTTAATTGATCTTTTTGTCTGCTTTGTATCTTAAAATAAGTTACATTTTGTTTTTTCACTGTTACTACTTTACTGATCTACTAAATGCACTAAAAAATTGGGCGATTGTCTGTTCATAAATAAATAAATAAAAAAATAAGAATATTTAATTAAAAAATATTCCAAGTATAATCATGAACTACATACCGCACTCGATAACAAAACATATTGAAAATATGCTCTAATCCTCCAGAAATATACCTGACACCTTTTTGACTCAAGAAATTCCCTTTAATATTCCACCGGTGTACTTCGAATATTTCCCAAACGAATCCAGAATATTACTTCACCATTCAGCCTAATCTGTCTAATCCATCCGTAACAAAAATCTCGCAAACGCCATCGAAATGTCGTTTGACTTTCCATTTCACAAGCGTGCTCCCGATCCATTACTCCACCCCCCGAAGAGGCTAAAAATGCCGGCGCCGAATCGCGATATTAGTTGCGTTTGACGCGACACTTAGCCCCGCGCTCCTTGGAACAGAATGCAATTAACAATGACGAGTTGGATTAGTCGAGTCAGGAACAGAATGATAAGTGGCGAGGTAAAGGAAGGACCGCCGGGAAAAGTGTCGGGGCGAAATTTCTTTTCGCCGGGCGACGTCTGCGTGTGCAACTTGGCGAGGAGAAAAGTGGCTCGAGGGTGAACATCTGGGCGGGGCAGGGCGGTCCATCCCTAAACTAGCTCGTAAGAAAAGACAGGGGGTATGTCAAGAGAAAGAGAATTCCACACCCTTCTTGCGCGTCAAGAGGGTAACAAGCTCGAGGGCGAAATCGAAAGTGAGCGCGCCGGGACCGGCGGCGACGGCCATGTTGATTTCTTTATTGTAGCATGGCTGCTGCTGGCAGCTCGGATGCGAATTATTCGCGCGGACCGTCCGGCTCGGATGTCGATTTGCTTGACTCGATATCGCGCGCGATTCGATACCGGGACGCGATTGGCCATTGTCGTGCAGCGTCGCGTGTTTTGCGAGGAGATTTTTTGTTCGACTTCTTTATTTATTCGATTGTCTTATTTCTCGAGACGAATGGTTTGGCTTATTTTCGGGCCGATTTGGATGCTTTTCGACTGGATTAACTTGTTCCGCGAGGATGTTGGCTTTTTTGTTTTATTGACAGAATGTTCAATATTCGTTTTTCATTGGATTCATTTTCTTGGAGTCAATTGGGATTATTTGGAATTATGTGATTGATTTTTAAATTTGGTTATGTTATTTTGATTAAGTGCCTTTTTCAGCACTTTTGGTTTAGATTAGAATGAATTTGTCCAAGTGATTGCTTTTATGTGATTCAGCTATTTCAGTTACGATTGGATTAGCTGGTTCGGTCGATCGGATAGTTTTTGGTGTCCTTTTACTTGATTTGTGGGATTATCTACTGTTTTCATTCTGTGTGATTTTCGGTGATTAATTTGTCGAATTCTTTCAAAGACTACCTTTTTCTTCGTTTTCAGTGTCTTATCTGACTATCCGACAGTTTGTTTTAGCGATAGATTCTGTTTTATTACGACTAAGCTGACTATTCACGTAATTAAACTTTTAAGTCTATAATTTCGTATTTCAATTATGTTAAATTTGGTTGTCACCCAGTAACTTTTCTTACAGTTTCGACCAAAATAAAAAAACAGCAACCAAAAATTAGTATAAACTCTTTCTCGCATTAATGCCGTAATTTCATAGTTCAACTTAATAGTCTGTTCGATGTTGCTTTTCGCATTCATTCTGATTTTTCTACATTTTTCAACAATTTACTCTATATTTCTTCTTTCCGTATATAACCGTATGCATGAAATTCTTCCTCTCAATTCGATTCTCTTTT
Source organism: Ceratoteleas bidentatus (assembly GCA_022817645.1). Classification (NCBI taxonomy): domain Eukaryota; kingdom Metazoa; phylum Arthropoda; class Insecta; order Hymenoptera; family Scelionidae; genus Ceratoteleas; species Ceratoteleas bidentatus. The sequence goes on from JABFPB010000801.1 coordinate 14,235, forward strand.
TCTCAAACCGATCACTTATTTCATATTATTCTGCTGTATATCCTCTCGTTACTCTATACTGATAAAATCAATTTGCAAGGAGTAGAATATAAATTGTGATTGTAATAATATAGTATTGTAATATACACTCAGAGAACAGTTTATTTAATTCAAATAAATGTCGCATTCGTATACGAACCTAATAAATTTATTATTTGATAGAAATAAAGATTACTTTGTTTAAATAAATAATTTATTTAAAACAAATTAAATTTATTTAAAATAAAAAAATAATTTATTTCACCCAAATCCAATATTTAATAGGTTCGTATACGAATTCGACATTTATTTGAAACAAATAAACTGTTCTCTGAGTGTTGTGATATCAAATCATTAGCTGCTGTATTAATATAAATCAATTGATACATCTGTATCAGCTAATCGCTGTTACCACGGTGTCATAAAAATAACAATTGGTTTGAAATTTGTGCTACAAATGCAGTTAATGTATTCAATCAAATTTGAATTAATTGCATAGAGTAAAATCGTACTGTGATTACAATGTACACTACGAATGATGTCACTTTACCCAATCATTAGAATAAAAACATTTATTATACATCACTCGTTTATAATACATTTTTAATGCTATATTTTCGTTGTAAACAGTAAAAAGTAAAAAGTTTGACGTAACGAAAAATTTCTTACTATTTCATTTTTCTCCGTGTGTGTACAGTATTTAGAAGCGACAAGAAAAAAGTATTTATATTAACGACCACCAAAAAAACCTATTTAAACAGTTAACAGGACAAATTGCCTTAAATCGACACAAATATGTTTACACAAACATTTTAACTTTTTAATTTTATCTTAATTTTTTATTTTATCTTAATTTTTTAATAAGTTTTAAGTTTACCGGTCGATTTAAGTGTCGAAAGGCAAATAGAAAACCAAATTAAATGTTGCTATTTTTTAATTTTCGGAGAAAATCATCAAAATAATTGTCGAAATTTATATTCGAAACTTGGAACATGTCGCAAAAAAAATTCTCGGAGCAGCGAACCCTTAATTTGTTTTGTCAATTATACTCAACTTTCCTCATTGCAAAAACCACCGTTTGGATTTTTTCCATTTTCGCCTTGGATTTTTTCGTTTCCCCCATTTTCGACTTCCAACAGCCTTTCCCCAAATTTCATTTTCATCCCCCCCCTCGCCTGATCGTCCCACAATTAGCCGCGCGATCCTGCTGCCGACACTCTCGCGCGCAGTACCCACGCGACATCGACGGATCAGCCCGCTGATACCCCGGTTACGACGAGAAGCAATTTTCTTTCGCGCCCGTCGTCTGATGAGAAAAGACTACGGACAAGATGCCGCGGCAACGCGATGGGAAAATAAGCGAATTTCCCTTTTCCCGTGGGAGGGCGCGGGGATGAAATGGGGAGGGGACGCGGCCCTGAAGTGCGCTCTCGCTCCTCACGGAAATATAAAGAACAGGGCTAACGCGGCTTAACCTTTTTACGCGATAAATTTATTACAGCGAGAGGTGCGCGCCTTCGTCGGCGTCGTCGCCTCGTCGGCAAATGATATCGCGACGCTAAATTCGTTGCGACGGCACGAATGCTGCAGCGCATACCGGGCAAAATGGGAGTACCTAATTTCGTTAGATTAAAATTGCGCGAGCCGGATTGCGCGCGCGAGCGAGTCGGCGATTCGTCGCGTTTCTTCGGGTAAATGAATTTTTACGCGCGCATCCCCTTTGTAACGTATCGCGCGATTCGCTTTGCGGCTCAATTAAGGTGGTATGGCGTTAAACTGAAAGTATTCCTTTTTTTCTGAAGTTTTCGGATCTGATTGGGTTTTAGTGGTTGTAACTGATTTAAATAGTTTAGTTTTGAATGGCAATTATAACTGCTTTACTATTTTAATTGAAATTTAATAAAGTACGATCAAAACATTGGCAGGTGCATGAGTATTGTTTTAGAGGTTAACTATTAAATGTAGTAAAAAGTATTAGTATAGATTTTTGAAGATATTTTTCTGATGATGTTTATTTTTGGTTAGTTTCTGAGTTGACTAGGTGAATCCATTTATCGATATTTTCAGTTTTGTGAATATTTTTGGAAAAAAATGGAATTAACTTCTAAAACTGTTTCACAACATTTTGTCACTTTAGGTGAAAGTATTGGACGAGCAAACATTCATACCCCCAAAATATTTCGGGAACGCGTTTTTTAAAAGACGAAAGGAAGGGAAATACCAAAATACCAAATCTCACAAAAAATATCATGGATTAGTCGTACTCAACAATTAAATACAATAACATAAAAAATTACAAGCATTCTAACTGTGTGGTAGCAATACTGAGAAATCACTTTACGATGAGAAGGCACTTTTTCGTTTTTCTATCGTGAGACAATTTGACAAGGAAGTATGCTTATTTGAAATTGCTTGTTGAATTTGGAAGTTGAAAAGGAGGGGGCAGAGTGCATAAATGATTAGCTGGCGGGTTTGTAAGAATATTGCGAACGCAGCGAATTTAATTTAGGTTATAAATGGAATAGCGGGCGCGACGCTCCGGCTTAGGTCAATATTATTCCGAGGCGAAATCACACTGCTGAGAAGTTACGTATGCTGCTTTGAACTTTACACTTTCTTCCACCTAAAGTTCATATAGCTTAGGAGCGTAGGAATAACTTATCAATTATTGCGAAGGAATGACGCCAGTACAGAAAAATGGCGCACTTTGTGCGACTCCATTTTGTCGAGTGGGGCTGGTCGGATTATTTCAATTTTGGCAACGTGAAGAAAAATTTAAGTTATGTTTTGAAAAAAGTTCGTGTGCGTTTAATAGTTTTTTGTTTGCAAGAATTCGAGTTGTCGTAATCAAGATTTGATATATTTTACGATTTCCATTATGAAATATCTACACTTGTTCCGCAACTTGCCAAGGTTTCCACGTAAATTCAATAAAACGAAGAGTAGAAAATTGGACGAACTGAATATTTAATCAATCCACAAGCGAAAGTATCTCGCAAGAAACGTACTTGAATCCATTTTCCATGTCGGTTTGTCATTGAAAACTTCTTCGGAAATTACTTTCGCGATTCGATTGATCTGATTTTCGATTATGTTAGCTTCTTTTTCCATTCAATTACTGCCTGTTTTATTCTTTTCAGCTCTGTTATTTTGACTTTCTTCTTTAGACATTTCTTTAGACCTTCTATTCCACATTTTATTTGAAAATGTATCTGTTACATTGTATCACTTTTTGGGTATCTAGTTTAGTAAATTTTAATATAAGTGTCCTTCTCACTTCATGTAATCTATTTTCCTTGACTAAAAATTTTTCCATTCTTCCCGCCGTTATTTTTTTCAGCCAATATTCTCCATATTAAAAAAAACGAACCATTTTCTCAACCTTCTCTCATAACCTCCAACTAATTATCCGGCCGGAAACAACAAAAAGCGTTCTCACACAAACACCATCCGATAAATATTCATTTGAGCTCCGCCATCTCGATCTGAATTGGATTAAACTCCTAATGTAGAATAGCTTATTAAATTCGAAAAAAGGGTCGCGGGCCGCGCGTCCGCTGACAAAAGCCTCATATTTCGGATTAGGGTCGAGTTAAAGGTCCACGTTCGGAATCTAACATTCATCCGTCTCTCTCGTAATAGGAGAACTTAATTAAGACAAAGTCAATAGGCGCGCAGCCAGACGAGTTTTGTCCCGAAAGATCAGACCGCGCAGCCACTTTGTCCCCCTCCAACTCTTCTCTCACCCGGAATCCCGCAAAACGAATTTCACCAACTGCAACAAACAAAATCAAACGAATTCGTCGTCCACGCGGTATCGCAACTCTAATAAACGCCTTTAATGGCACAGTCTACTAAAATGGCCGAAATTGTTATTCTTTGATCAAGTTAGGGGTTTTCTCTTTTGAAAGTAGCTCTTGATTAACGTAACACATTTTTAGAACGATCTCGTGAAATATGAACTTGGGAGTGTTAGTAAATTCAAGATGTAAACAAGGATCGCATAAGATTTGTTTACAACTGTTTGTATGTATACAAACATTTATTTTCAAACGGTCAGTAAGTAAACAATGGTTTGTTTACAATCGAACAGTAAATATTCAATGGTTTGTTTACAAACCAACAATGTACACAATATTCTGTTTACAAATAAATAGCATGTGAATATATAGTAGAAAATAGTATCTAAATGAAAACATTGTTGTTCCGGTTTATAGTGTCTTAAATAAATTCAACATCAATTAGAATTTTTCCAGTAGAAAGGTTTATTTGTAGAACAATCACATGTATCAAGGTACTTCAGATCTAAACAAACAGATATTTGTTTATATCGCAACCGCTTTTCCTGTAATTTTAACTATTTCTCAAAATTTTCTCACCTTGCGAAAAACGTACATTTCGATTAGACCGACCTGCTAAATAGCCCGAAGGACTCGGATTTAGCGGGTCGTATTCCTATTGATTCGTCAACTACACCCCGCCGAAGAAAAGTGTGACACTGCTCGAAAGGACGACATACGGCGATGCGCACTCGAATCACAATGGCGCGCGGCGTATCGCGCGAGAAATCAGACATTTTCTCCCGGCTGATCATTCCGGTAGGGCGCGCCCTTTATGCCGAAGGATTTGGATTAGCGCCGGCAAAAGGTACGCCGCGCAGCGAGGCGTTGGCCGGGCTTTGTCGTGGCCCGGCGTATTAGCCGATTGCGTCATTGTTCCAAGCGGTCCGTCAAAAGAGTCGCGGGCGCGCGACGGGGCGACGCGTCACGCCGCATCTTGCGTCGCTCCGTCGCGCACGCCGCAATTTTAATAGGCCCGGCACTTGATCGCAGGATTAACGTCGACAACCCTTTGCGAACGCTGGGACGGTTGTTGTTCCGTTTTCGGGTGTCGGTTAATCCGGCAACGGGACCACCCACGGCATTTTTGAGGCCGATTTCAAAGAAGGGGTTTTTGGGTGATTGGGCTTGGGGGTTTGAAGTGAGATGTGGGATGAAAGTTTTTGGGAAGGTTTAGGTGTGATTTGGAAAGGGTCAGAGTCTTAGTAATGGTTTTCTGGAAAAGTAGTCTTTGGTACCCACAAAAAAATATTTGGATATATAACACAGTTCCGTAAAAATTACTTCAGCTGTAAAGTGATAAGATAAAAAAGAAAAATTCAGCGTATATTTCTTAATATCTAGTAAAAATTAGTGAACTTAATCTAATAGAGAACTGTAAAATTTACCTTTATGAAGAGATTTTTTTTAATTATAGGCAGACCGGAGAGAAGAATGTTTGAAGTTTTTTGGAAGGTGGGTATGGAAGAAAATCGACCATGAAGGTTTGAATGAAAAATGTGTATTTGGAAATCAGCCCAAAATACATTCCTGCTGCTCCTACCTAATTCTGTTAGTGATTGTTTTAGGATGGACGTGGTTCGAACATTCAGTTAGGACTCAAGATCTTGTAAACGTTTCCGGAAACCTTATCTAGAAAGACGAAAGAATTTCTACAAGTACCAGCCAATCGTCCGTAAAGACACCTTTCAAACAAGACGTCTAAATTCCGATCGCATCCTCATCTTATCAAGACAGTCCATCTGCACCGTTCTAATAGCAACCAGCTGGTAACGACATAACGAAACATCAAAGTCGTGTTTTGCTTTCAATGGTCACTTGAATTTCAGTTAAGGCGAAGAAATGTATCGCGAGCCGATTACGCGTTGATTCGCGTGGATCTGCAGGGGTGTCGTGACGAGGGGACTGGCATCTCGATCCCGGGACCGGGCTCGTGGTATGCGCAGCCCAGGGACATGTTTGGAGAGGGTTGCAGTCTATTATTCACCACGCTTTTTATACCCACCCCTGTCAAACTGTCGACTAAATTCAATCCCAAACAGGCGTTCTCATTCGACAATCCGAAAACGTCACTTCCTACTTTCAAAAACCCCTATTAAATCACCACCTTCTTCTTTCCCTCAAAAATAAAGAAAACAATAATAAACCAAATTAACCTTTATCCCCAGATAAGAAGCTATTTATTTCAGTGAAAGAAATCGGGGATAGTGAAATCCCTGGCATAGATGTGTGATGTCTTAAGCATACTCAAGTATATCTATATTTTTTTATCTAAATTTTATAATGCTTACGATGTCCCTCGGTGGTATATACTGAATACAGGTATTCACCTGTGAATGATTAAGATGATTGGTTGATAGAATTCGTTAGAGACTACGAAGTAAAAATGTGGAAAAGATATTAAATCGTACGATACTAAATTGAGGTCCCGGTCGGTTTGAGAACCGCCGTCCGCCGGCTCCAATAAAGCCACCCTTGTCGTTGCGTGTAATCACCCTTAAACACTCCAACGCTCTGACCTGACCCCGTCGCCCTGCCACACAATACTAATGTGCTACAAATAACGTCTCAAACACGACGCGATTTCACTTTTACAATGCGACCGGTCGTGCTCGTCTTGACGGCATCCATTTGTTCGTTGAACTAACATTTTGCTCTCTTCGACTGCATTGTGCAACGCGTCCGCGAACAATGCACACGTGTGCCCGATTACACGAAACGCCGGCCGATGTTTTTCCTCGATCGCGATCCGACTCGCGCCCCTTTTCGCCAATTCCTCGGCGTTTTGCATTTGCGCTCGTCGTCACTCTTTTCCGTCGACTCCAAACACGACTCCGTTCCTCCGCAAATTAGCCTTATGGTCTGCGTATTTTGACACCGCCGGCATTGTCTCATTATCCGTCGTCCAATTTTGCGGCTTGAATGCACTCATTGTGCGACTCGGATTCGTTTGAATATTCGTCAGCCTCACTTGTCATAGGTCATAGAGCACGAAATAATGAAAATAGGGCAGGGGCAGTCTAGTTCGGAACACGGCATTGTCTTCGGCGGATTTCGCGAGTCGAATCTGTGCATATTATTCATAATTTTTATTCCCTTTTGTGCCGTCGTTTATTTTTGGCTCGCGGAAATTAAGAATGGAATTTTTTAAATAACGTCGAATGGCGAATCAACATTGAATTATCCAGCGCGGAATTCGAGTGAATTATGATTTAAAACATTAAATGGTCCGTTAACGGTCGCTGGGCATCAGCCGCGCATCGGTAAAATGTATTATAAAATGCGCGCTCGTATTGAATTAAAATTGATGAATCGCGAAAAGTCATTAAAAACAGCATTGTCGAGCGCAACGCCCATTTTTCCGTCGCGGCATTATAAGATAAATTAACGTGACATTTCATCGGTCGGTCCTTATCAAAACGCACTTTTGTCATTCTGCGAATTTGCCAGTTACAAGAACGTGTAATTTTATAATGCGCATATTTTATTTCGGCGAATTTGGGGCGAGCTCGTACGAATGCGTGTTGCGTAAATGAATGCTGAACGGGTGAATGCATTTTTCGCGCAAATTTGGGTAATTGGTTTGCCTGTTCTGCTGATTAAACGGCAATTAGCGGTAACGTTGTTTTTAACAATGCCCATTTCCGCGGCTTCTTTTTAGCGTTCCACCCAATCTTTCAAAGTGATATTGCGTTTTGGTGTTTGTTCCTGTTTCTTTTTCTGGCGGAATGGCGAATGTAGGGGCAGCGCAATTACGCTGCTTAGTGTTATTTTGATAGTTTATTTCCGTCGATAATTGTCTGACCCGACGAATCCATCAATGATCATTTCTCACTTGATGAGCAAAAACCATACAGTTGATTGCATTATGCAACGAAGTCTGTTGTGTCGCCGTACAGCCGGGAGAGCAGTCGTAGGACGCGCTGATCAATTTCCTGATTGCATCTCTCTGACCTCATGTAGAGGAGGAACAGAGGAGAACATTGCCGAACAAAAAGGATTACAATTTAGAACGACCGTACTGTGGACTGCAGTTTTTTAAGTGAATTCTTAGATTGGGAATTAATTGAATTGTCTGAACGTATTTAAAACCACACTGAGAAAACGAGATGGTCAAGTCATTCATAATATGATAATTAATTTTCCCAATCTACTCCTCTGGTACTTTTTGTTATTTATAACAAAATCGCTTTTCATTCCTGAAGATCGATGAATATATTTACCAGATCCAACCCCATACAATTCAGCTTTTGTCCACACATGACTTCCCCAATTCCTATTTGAAAATTTCTTCACCTAGTTCCATCATTTGATACAATGCACTTACTCTTTCATAATTTTCTATTTCCCTTACTACTTCATAAAAAAATCCCTCCCCTCTATTTTTCCCTCATCCACCGTCCACTCTCTCGCCCGCGTAACACTCCGGCAAAATGCTAAACAAGTCGTGCGTAAAAGCGACGATATTTGCCCCCGATGAAAATGCTACGACGTGTAACAGCTCTAATAACTCGTAATAAAGCTCGGCGGAGTCATATTAGCGTCAGGAGCACGCGTAGGCGCACAAAGGGCGCGGATCCGCCCTCGACAAACACTGTGACTTTTGATGATTATTAACTTCGCAGGGCCGACAACGACGCAAACCAGGAGGTAATCCGCAGCCCCGAAGGCTCGCTCTCTTTCTCTCCTCTCTCGGCGTCTCTCTCTCTCGCGCCGTCGCGCGCGCAGCGCCGGCCTCTTTCGACCCAGCGATGTCCTGGGAACCAAATTAATAGTCGGTTCTGCAGAACCGACGTATCTCGGGCGGCGTCCCCCCTCCCCCTCCCTCGCGGCGGCGCGTCGTTGCTTTTGACGTCGCCGGCTATTCGTCTAACAACGCGACCGTCTTGTCCCGAGAGACTTTTCTCGCATCATTATTATCCACCCCCTCCTCGGCGACCGCTGGTACCCCTGCTTGGAGCGCGTTCCCCCGGGTCTCGCGTTTGTTTTGCCGGCGGGATCGCGAATTGGATTGTTGGTTAATGATTAGCTGCTAATTGAGCTATTTGCGTTTATTATGCTCGCCGCGGTAATTAATCGCGATATTATGCGGAGGCAAGTAATTAGATAGTTGGGGAACGGGTTGCAAGGAATGTAAATTTGGATGATTAGACGGGCGGTGGAGGTCGAAGTTCGAAGGGTGGGAGAATTTTGATTGGGGGTGGGAATTTTGAAAAGTGTTACACGCAGGGAAATATTTGGTTAAATCAACCAAAGAATTTTGTTATTATTTGGTTAGCAAAAGAATTTGGTTGATTCTACCAAACATTATGTTGATTACTTCACACAGTTTTCCCAATCATTTGACATGTCACAGGATTGAGGTTAGGATTCAAAATTAATTACTTTTCACATGAAAGAGGGTCAAATCAATGTTGATATTTGATTATTAAATAATAGCATTTTTAGTAACGCTGACAAAAGCTACACTAGAAAAAAAGGTGTCTCGTTGGTGTTTCATTTTGAGGCATTGAAACATCTTTCGTGTTTCTTCAGGGTAAAATCGTTTTGTTTTGAGACACTTTTCGTGTTTAATATTTCAAAGTGTTTCAAAATGAGACACTTGTTTTTGTAGTGTACAAACACGTACAATTTCAATCGGGGATTTCGCGACAGAAGTCATTTTGATCCATGGTGTTATGAAACATTTTCATATGTTTCTTGTGGTATAAAGGAAGAAAATGGTATGAAAGCATGACAAATACTTTCAACAAAGCATAAAGAAATGTAATGTGTTCCTCGAATTTCTTATGTTGAAAATCAAACAATTCGTTGTTTACAATCTTTCTCTTGACATCTGGTCAAAAATATATTTTTGTGCCAAAAAAGCATGACGCTTTCATCAGTCTTTCAATAAATAATAAACCTCAGACAGTTTAAATGCACGGATCAAAATCAAATACAAAATTTAAAAGAAAATACAAAAATAAATAAAAAAAAATAAAAACAATATTTGGATAGAGCGATGTACAGACGCAATTAAACTGTCTTCCACATGTCTACAGTTCCCAAATTTGCGGTGGAAAAATGACAGTTTCACTGACACAGGTATCAACTAAATATTCGCCTACTTCACTTTTGTGATGGGGTTAATCCACCATAAAATCCAAAAGGCGAAATCCGTATTTAAAACAAATTTGCCAAATATCGACCGACACTTGTTACGACGTTATCTCAAAAAACTATCAGATACAATTGGAATAACATCATTTATTACAACCAATGAAAAAGTCGTCCAGCTCAGTTAGTACAGAAAGATTAAAAAACTGATAACCATATCACTGAAAGATGTTTAGCGCAGGACCAGAAGACTTATTTAACGAAAAGTGTCTTATATTCAGACGTTTTTCATCGTATTTTAAGACGCGACGTAAAAAGGTCTATTATGTTGAATATACTGTTAGTCAGCTCAAATAAATATTTTTTATTTGTAAAATATATTTTCAACGAATTTGCTATTTTATTTGCCCAAAATAAATGCTTTAATTAATTAAACTAAACGTTTAGTTGTTTCGAAAAACGCGCGACGAGCTCCTATACTCTAACCTCAAAAAAGAATTTCGTTTCCCTTGTTGGGTTGGGAACTGTTCTTTTTTTGACACCAAAGTTTGGTTTTCTCGTGACTCCTTTTCGTGATCCATCTAAAATGTCGATCGTGAAACTGTCACTATTGAAAAATCTTGTAGTTATAACATTTTGTACATTTTCAACTAAACGTTTAGTCTGCACAACTAAACCGACTTAACTTTAGTTACAAGAACCGTACCTTCAAATCCACCACATTTTTTAGTAAACTCAACTAAATCTTAGTAATACCAACTAAATCGTTCTCTCAGTCTACAAAACGTGTCCGAAATTCAGACAAGAGATAAATATATTATCAATCAATCCACAGCCCGCAACCCTCCCGAAAATGTACCGAACCCCGTCGGCCAATCGCGGCGCTCGATCTCCTAAACAAATCTATTCTCGCCTGCGCGAGTGACACATCGATTGCGCTCGGTCCACACGCCAATTAGCTCAAAAACAGTGCCGCGTTAATGTCCGTCGCCACGCAATCGATTCAAGGAAACGGAGATGAGAACTGCGAAGTAAAGAGCCCCGAGACACAATTAAAAAAGGAGCGCGGGGCTCGGGCGCCGAGCGGCCCCGACCGCCGGCTTATTTATTGTAATGACGCGATTATTGGCATAATTTGCGGCGCGCGTGAGGCGCCGCCGAGGTGAAAGACTGGGACGGATTTCGGGCACGTAGCGCTTAGCTCGGGTCGGCGCGCAGTTGACCACGTAGACGCCGAGTTGACCCGGCGCGATCAGTCAGCCATTACACTCGTTATCGGCAAAAATGCACGGTTAATCGAATGACGCTACTTGACATCTGCGGCTAACTCGATCAATCAACGATCCGAGCGCGGACCTGCGCAATTAATGGCGCGGCGAATATTGCACGCGCGCGCGCCCGCGATCATTGATTCTCAATTATCGCGGCTTTTTCTCGCGCGTGAAAAACATGTTGCGCGCCACGAGGCGTCGCGGAGACCGGAGCACATTTGGAAATTTTGCCAGGAAGAAAATTTGAATAAAAATCGAAATGCTCGAAGATAGAGGAATAAGAGGATATAAGCATTGTTTAACTTATCTTTTGATTTAACCTCAAAAAAGAGAAAAAAAAAGAAATGTTGAAAATGAGGTAAAAGTCGAACCTCTAGACCAAAAAACCCCTTAATTTAAACGAAGGTGTATTTGAAATTGGGCGTTAGATGGATGAACTTACTGAAGTTCACTTCTTCGCCCTTGAAATGACCTCTAGACTTGTAAAGTCTTTTTGAAAGAAATTTGAGACTTGGATGACCTGAAGATGCAACTAACTGACTTCAAGGCGTCAAACCTGTGTCGCGAATCTTCAAATAACGAGTTGTCGAATAAGATAAGGAAGTTGAAGGATTCTACAAACTCTCCACTCAGGACTACGAATGCTGTAACGGACATCGAATCGATGTACGGCGAGTTCAGTGACCGTGCTAGTCGAGCATGCAATATTATCATCCATGGACTCGACGAAAACAGAGACCTGACCTCACAACAAAGGAGTGCGGCAGACAAACAAGCTGCCACTTGAATTTTTAGGAGGTTTGTTGTTCTTGTAACGATGAAGGCGGTGTAATGAGACTGGTAATTTTGACGAGCAAACCATCTTGCACTTCTTCCGGTCCGATCCAGTGTTACACGAGATTATGCGGATCAAAGTGAAGCTGCCTGGTTCCAGTTGTGATTATAAAATGTTAATCGAGGAGGAAAAGGTTTCAGCTCCGATACGCATTAGTCCTGATCGGATCAAGCTCCAGCGTGAAGACATGAAAGACCTGCAGCGCAATTGAAAGCTGCTGAAGGTACGGGTAAGACTGACAAGTAGATGGAGTATATTGATGGGGTGTCGCATATTGTTAGTTCCCCTGGACGAGAGAAGAAGTCGTCTTCTGGTTTCCATAAGGAAAACTAACCGCAAGGTAATCGTCCTATCGATCTTCCACCAAACCGTCAATGACTTTAGAGGTGAGGTTGTAGGATTTGGTAATGATGGTGAAGCTCACGTGGATACAGACATTATCTTTTTGACTACCGTGGCTTCAAAGAGATATTACACGGAGAAAAAAAAGGGTACTAAATTTTGGAATAAAGTATAGAAAAAGAAAATCTATATTTAAGTCAACAGAAAAATTCAAATGCAGCATATGAAACACACAGTTAAAACTATTAAGAACTCCAACATTCTTCTAGAGATGTTCATATATTTATCCCAATTTTTCATATGTCGTATTTGAAATTGTTTGATAACTTGCATACAGTTTTCGTTTTCTATACTTTATATGAATATAACATTTAGGAAGAGCATAAGGAGAAAAATGTGTGACGACGAATTACAATTCTCAACAGAAGCAGTATCATAAAATAATGGACACTGCTATATAAAATAGGTCATCGGAGTTTCTCACATCTTGCGAAAATAATTCTCTGAAACAGTACTATAGTGGAAATCGAATGTATTCGTAGCATGATATTAAATAGAGGATTAAACTTTAATCCTCTATTTAAGATCAAAATTTAGCTGTGGATTTTCATTGTTTAATCATTAAACAACGGAAGTCCACAGCTAGATTTTGGAATTAAGCAGCAGTGATGGCAAATAATACTTGGATAGGTGACCCTTCTAAAAAAAAATGTGACCTTATAATACGAAGACTAATTTACTACCGGCAATATAATATACAATGCATTATGTAATTCTGAAAGTATTTTTACTTTACTCCACTGTTTCTGTAAATTATGGTAAATTCTTTCTGAAAAAAAGAGTTAAATATGAGGAAACTCTTTCAGTGTAGAGTAACCCCGACAAGCCAGAACGAGCGAAATAGAGGTGTGGGGATTATGATTCACCAAAGGTGTGCGAGTTCGTTTGTGGAGACTGACAATTCATTAGCTGGACAACTGTTTGTTTATATCAAATCCATTATTTGTAATTTAATAATCGCCGCTGTGTATATTCGATTTAACTTCCCCTTGAAGTTTATTCGCAATTCAACAGAACCTATCGAACGTATGTTTGAGCTGCATCTATAATCGGAATTTTTGTTATCTTGAGTGATTTTGATTTATCAAAATCTATTTGACTATTTGAAGAGTAGCCTGGGGAGTTTGGTGGTGTCCTTTTGAAAAACGTATAATTCGTTTGAACCATTTGGCAAAAAAAGTGTTCTCGGTTCCAAGAAAAAGTTACTTAAAATGTGTCTTTTTCGCCAATGAAGCAATCTTTTCCGCTGAAAAAGAATATCATATTCAATTGTTTTTGTTTGGTGAAAATGACCATGTCGTTCATATTAATTTTCAATAAAGATTCAAAATTTTAATTCAATAATTCAATAAATTATTTGCGACCTAAAGGTACTTCTTCGACCAAAAAGAATAGTTCTTGAAAGTACGTGGATATAATTTTCTTTCAACAAAGTTGACATTTTAATTCAAAGGTCTGTTTTCAAATAAATGATTAATATTGAAGAAACTAAATTCTTGAACAAAGAATACTGAAAAAAATTGTTCAATCAATCAAAACATTTTCAATAGTGACGCAATTTAAATTATTCAATATCATAACTTGATATTTTAATTAAATCACCCGCTACATGTCACTCCTGCTTTTATTGAAGACTAATTATACATATCTCTGATCGAGACCCATTTGATTTACAAGCACGGAAGTTATGTAAAATAATCATTTTTTAATATTTTAAGATTTTACTGTTATATATTTACATTTCGTGATTGAATACGCGATTTAAATAAACCACGAAAATATCGAAGATTAATACGTCAGTGTTTCCGCAATTAATCTTGAAATACATCCTATAGATTTCAATAAATCAGATTTATTCTAATTTGTATTTTTATTTTACATGACGCTTTATTCAAGATAACACGACATCTCATAATTCATACAACATTGCACAAACTTGAGCAAATGTGAACCATGTATCAATAAATTACTCTAACAATTAGACGAATTATAACGAGAAGACTCCTACCAACAATAACAATTCTCATTTAAAAACAATTTGTCCAACTCGGTACATAACCGAAGAATAAATTCGGCGCAACGCAAACAAAACCTCCCAAACAAATCTCTCGAGCGACTCACGCTCGAAATCGTCGCTTTCATCGAAAACTCGACCATCCCGCATCGTCCACTACCATTGACCGAGAATACCCGAAAAAACCTTGCCCAAACACTCGGCACCCTTGCAGCCATTGTCTCCCTCCCCTCGATCCCACACCTTCCCACTCGACCTTACGTAACAAGTCAAATACTTCAACCCGACTTATCGTTAAAAAACAACTTTATTAACATATTCGTGTCAATTGAAATCGACACGGACTGGCATTAAAAGCCAATCAAACGAAACGCTGAAATGACGAGTCTCCTTTTTTTCTGCGAATCGCGGTTTTCTCGCGCGATTCCATAAAATGAACAGCCCGAAATGAACGCGTCGATTTCGAGATCCAACTTCGGTCGGATCATCGCGTCACTGATTTATTAACGAGGCATTAAAGTTCCAAACGTATCGCTTGCGAGGCGTCGCGATAAAAATTGCAGCGTGATCGACAGGCCGTCGCTAATTATCCGGCATTCGAAATAGACGTGCGCCTCTATAAAAGTGGTTTCTCTTTTGTTGCAGATTCGGCGAATGATGGACGTCAGGTATAGAAATAGCCCCGGTATTGAGTCAACGTTCGAGCGCAATCCAGCCACATCGCAAGGTATTTGGCCGTTTCATTAATTAATCTACTCGATCTAGTTTATTTCGGCGTTAAAAATAGACCGTTCGACCACTTTTTCCTTTCGTTCAGCGACTGTGTCGATTTTCGCACTTGTTTCACGATTCCGCAAATTGACCATTTTTTGACCAATATTGTGAATATTTGACCGTTTAAAAAACGGAATTTTCCAATGGCGTTTTTCGAGAAAATATCTCGAAATGCTTACATAAATTGGACATTTCAGCTGTGAATCTTTGGGATCTGCTCAGTTCCTAAAACACCTCAAAACGACAGTTTTCAGGATTTCCAGCTTCCTCTAAAATCGAACGAATTTTGTTGGATCCCTATTCCCATGCGAATTCTTCTGAATAAGACGTACGAGGAAATGGAGATGTTTTTTATGCGGCTGATTCTATGAAAATCGGAGTTCGCGAAATCGCAATGAGAAATCAATCAGGAGCATCGTCGCTCTTGCTCGACACGAGACGTTTGTCTTAATAGGCCGTAATGAAAGACAATAATGGCATTATGCAAGTAAACAACTGTGACGTATCGCGCGAATAAACAATTTCATTGACGCAGCGAACGGGGCGGCGGCGCCGGGAGCCGCGCGAATTTGGAAAAACGGGCACGAGCGCCGCGTTACGTCACGCGTGAGGCAAAGATTATTTATTGGCCGCGCGGCGATAAACAACGGCAGCGCTTTGTGTGCTAAAGTTCACGCGACTCGATGCCAAACTGCTTTACCGACCGACATTTTTATCCCAAATTTGGATCAGACCAACTAAAAATCGTCTACCATCCACTCCAATTTTCAATGTCAATTTTTGGATAATCTAATACACTGAAAAACAGATTTAGTAAAACATAATAAATCGTAGTAAACATACTGAGATTTTATAAGGTTACAATATAAAATTTACAGTATTATTGTAATATCAAGATAAATGTACTCAAATCTTACAGAAGTCTAAATTCATGGTTTTTATATAGATTACAATTAATTTTCATTATTTGAGTTAAAATTTGACTTGAAAAAATTAATGGAAGGTTAATTTTATCAGTTTAATAAATCAAGAATCTAATTTTAGAAAATAGTTAAGGTTTTTCGATAGGAATATTAAGATTGTTGATTTAGAATTTGTCGATAAAGAAGATCCCCCGGCTAAAATCAGTTGTCTATGGCGAAGTCATTAGCATATCGGACGCGAGACTGAAATTGTCGCGAGCGTGAGAATCTTAGCATTCAAAGTCGCGACGCGCCGATCTGGGTCAGCAAATAATACGCTCCGGCTCGACGCGACGATCGCCGCAATGTACTAATCGTCGACCCGACGTTTCTCGGCGATCGCTTTCCAAAGAAATTGCCAACTGACGCACGTTTTTTACCGCTTTTTTGGCATTGCGGTCAAACCCGCGCGAAACAGTCCGATTCCGCGATTCGCCGCAGTCCAATTTTAGCGGCGCGCGAAAGTTAACCTCCAAAACGCGCGCGCCTCGGAAACGCCGTCCCGGAAAATCAATCTCGAGACAGTTCAGCTACGAGTTCATTAAAAGACGCATATTGATCGCGAAATAATTAATTTACTCAATTTGTCGCCGCAGCGCGAATTATTGCATAACCTTACATAACGCTGTCATGATGCTTAAACAATTTCCTAACATCGGAACAACGCAAAAATCGCGAACTGGTCGATCAACTTTCAAAACTTTTACCTGAAAACTTTCTAATTCCCGCGATTTTTAGGTTAGGTATTTGTCAACAAATAGTTCCCGAAAAAATAGACCATAGGTGGCGCTCCCAAAAATTTACTCCAAATGTCCAAAATTCGAACCCACCAAATGTCCCATACTTTTGGACCAATCGAAAATCCGCATGGTCCAAAAGGCCCAATCGCACGTTTTCATCGCCGTGACCTTTCCCCTCGTTCCCTTTAAACGCAAACAATTTCGATCGTCCCGAATGATCGAAAGACGCTCATTTGTCGCGCCGCCCCCCCCCCCTCTCCCGCCGCGCGCCACCGTCCCCCACTTTGGGCCTCGCGTT
>JABFPB010000802.1:0-31472 GCA_022817645.1 Ceratoteleas bidentatus
AGTTCATCAAACATTCACAAATCAAAACTGAAAACTAATGAATGGATATTAGATTTTAACGAACTGTCATTAGTTTTTAGTTTTGGTTTGTGAAAGTTTGATGAACTGCTCATTGATTTTTAATGTCGTACAAGTTTTGCCGATAAGTGATGAACTGTTCGTTAATTTTTGAATTTTTTTTCTCCGTGTACTAAGGACTTTGAGCGAGTGGTTACACTTCACGGCTTCTATGTTCATGGTCGCGAGTTCTAATCCCAGCTAAAGCAACAAAGTTTTTTCAACTAATTGCCATTTTAAACATAATTTTTAAAAATGTCTACAGATTTGTACATTTCCCACAGAATATAAATTGAGATTTTTTTATCACATAGTGCATCACTAGTGAACCACATGTTAACTCACTATGGGTTTACCATGAATTTCAATGCTGATAGGGATACACCATCGAAACGAGCCCTCTTAAGCACCGCCCTTCCATAATGTCTGCTACTTTATATACAGAGGTGCGGTGTAATTTGCAATGACCGGCGAAGGACCGCGACTCAGCGTGCCGACGGGCTCGAGCCCACGACGCCCAGCTCGAAATTAGTGCGAATGCCGGTCGGGAGACCTACCGACTCCGATTCCATCGTCTTCCCTACCTCTTAATCGCATTTATTTTGACCCTTTGAGTTTGACCTTATGCGCTGGCTAGTATGTTTCGCGAACGAAGTAAGTACCGCATTGTTGGATTGAACGGATCTGCGCTTAGCTTTTGTGCTGGCATCTCACGCGCCAAGCCGCTTTTGGATGATTAATCGTGCAAAGCGCAAAACGCGCGACCATTCGCAAGCCACACTCGGGCGCTTCTGTTCGCCGCTTGTCGTAGCCTTCATTGTGCGCTTCATTTTGTCCCGTCGCTTTCATTTAACACCCAGACTGCAAAAAATTCGATCGAAAATTTACTCAACAGTTCAGCACTAGTCATAAGAACCGGAGTCTCATGGTGGTTTAAATTTAAAAACATTTTACTGAATCTTAAGTATTAATTTCTTCTCTGGGAGGATGCTGAAAATTTAATTAAGATCGCGAAATGTACTGAAAAGTCAAATACTTTATAAACATTATATTCCCTCAAATATCTAAAAAAATATGTAAAATATATCTGATGGAAATTGAATCAAGATGGTATTGAACCAATGAAGTTTTATTAGTATTATTTATGTATTATTTATCAGGAATCTGTATTTATGAAATTATTTTTTGAAATTTTTTTTTACTCTCTAAATTTCAAAAAGTGAAAAAACTTGCACTTATTTAAATAACAGAATATTCACTTATTGAAATTTATAGAGTAAACCTATTTTCGTAAATTCGTTGCAACAGTTTGAAAACTTCATTTTTCAAACAAATTTTCCTGTAAACAAAGAAATCATCCCAAACTTCGAACTCTTGGTACGACATCAGCTTAATAAGTTTTTACCTAGATTTTCGTTCTTGACGAAACTCTCTTGTTTGTACCATTAGAATGTTTGTTCGATTACTCTTGCCAAACTGTTGAGCAAAATACGCCAGTACTTGTTTTTAATTGTGGACCTTGCGCCTTCCCGACTCTACTATACACGTCTTCCAGTTGCGATTCGCTGTTTAATCAGGTTTCCAACCGTTTTTCGCGTGATCGCGCGAGCCAGGTGGAAGTGTCGAGACGGCGTCGAACGAGTCGACCATTTCACATTGTTTGAGCACGTTAATGAATTCGAGCCGTTTTCTTGATTAAGTCAAACAACGCTTTTTGTTGGAGGTAATTCAACGGGAAGATCCGAGCGATTTCGTCACGGGGCGCAACGCGAGTACACATTGCTGCGATTTGTACACTGCACCAATTGGCGTAAAAATTGCGCTGGTTTTTTTCTGGAGATGTTGCAGAAAGGTTTTAAACGAAACGTTAAAAATGTTAAAGATATATACTTACTTAAACTCACTAAACAATTGTTTTCGTTCAAAAATATCAGGTTACCATGTAATAATAAAGTGAACTGAAACAGAAGCAGAGCAAATATTGATCTGTTTAGGAATTTAGAAGATACTCAAAGAATTTATTAAATTCAGACCAACTTATGACAATACTTGTAATTTATTTAAAGAAAATTAGTAAACGAATGCTATAAATAAATTTTCATAATTGCAATACAAAATTTCCTTAATTTAGAATTATCAAAATAGAAATGTACCAAAATATCCATATATAAAAAATGTATGGACTTAGCTCTGTAAAATAAATCAATAACAATTGGACGAAAATATCTTTCACTCGAATGCGTGTAAGTTTACAATTGAGATTACATTTTGCAGTGTATTTGGGATTTGAGATTTCAGTGAAAATAGAATCTCAAACATGAACACATGTAAAAGCTATACATTTACAACCAGTTACTTATCTGATTTTTTTCAAGTTCTAACTAAAATTCAAGTATACACAATTTTAGAACATCTGTAAATTTACAGTGTTTTATAGTAGAGCTATGCGAATTTTAATTTCAAACTTCTGCCAAAGATTTATTACTACGTGGGTGCATAAATATTCAAGAAAAACAAGTGTCGCACTCCCGCGTCGCCGACAATCGTCTTCGTTAAAGAACCTTTGTTTTTGCGGTATAACTGCGCATCAATTAACATTTGGCGCAAAATATCTGACTTACGGTTCTATCAAAAATACTACCGCAATAAATCACGTAGACCGTACAATGAGATATCGCGTTTCAGTTCCACTAAATTTCGAGGCGTAGTGCAAAGTGTCTTGTAATTTTACGATATATCGTAGCGTTTCAATTATCTGTATCTTCGTCGGATCAAAAACGAATAGCTCATTTTGCATTAAAATGCACTGAATCTGACAATCGGCGGTCGTTATTCTCGCGTCGTGAACGCGTACAAATTTATTACTTAATGATATGGTACGTTTTTCGCTCCACTTTGCATTGACGGTGTTGGAAAAATCGCGCAAATTAGAATTGGAAATGAGATATTGTCTCAGATATACTACGAAGAGGTTCGAATAACTTCTGTCATACTTCGCTGAATACAAAACCGGCATTTTAACTTGTACATCATGTACATAGATAGTGCGTCAACTTATAATTTATCGAATGCATTTACATGTAGTTACAATTTATAATGACAGTCTCCGAATTTTCAACGCTTTTGGATCCGCTTTGGATCTGAGAAAAGGACCGCAAAACTCAAATGTTCGAAGACAGATTGCTAAGGACCGTAAAATTGAACGTGTTGTTCATGCAAATCCAACGAAAAATCGACGTTTTTTTCTCTTTTTTCGATCCATAATCTCATCAGAGATAAAAATGCCGAGAAAATCCCATTCCTTCTGACGTATGGTTTCGACTTGATCCAAATCTTTTGGTCGGCATTAATTACGGCGCTTCAACTTTTTGTCTCCGCGTGAATAATAGTCGCTTGATTTCCACCCGACTTTTGTTCGAAATGCCACCAAAACAGTTTTCAATTAAACGAAAACCCCAATTTGATCGGAGTAATATGTGCATTTGGCACGATTCGCCGCCGCTATTCTCTACGGGCTTTAAATTACTCGAATTCATCTGATAAAGCTTAATTAATTCGAAACTTTTGATCGCGTTTATTTAATTACAAATTTCCGGTAAACGAGATCGATGAAAAATCAGTTCAACGCCGTTTGTTTCTATACGGATCTCGTACTCTTCGTCAGCGGTCGGTAATTACTATCCAATTGCATTTCATTTACGCATTCCACATTCAATCATTTTCATTTGAAACGGGGGATTTTCATGATAAACGCGAGAACGTTTTATTAAACAAATTTTTTCAGTCAACATCATTTCCCAAGGAAAAATTGTTTGATTTTTTAAAGAGTTTAAACATGGACCGGAACAATGGATTAGAATTGAAAAAAAATTATTAACATTTTCTACATTTACTGTAAATTTGTATCGCTATAAAATAATCGCGAAGTATCGTATGCAGTTTGTAAAACCATTGTAACTGCAGCAATTAAATTCTTATTATTGTTTTCGATTATCATTAATTAACTGAAAATATCGGGTACTTTATTTCGTAGGCAAAGAAACAATACTGACCTCAACTATCCTCTCGTAACTGTATTCCCAGAGAAATTCCGTTAATGGATCGCTGATAATTTTTTTTCCGCACGTCTTAATCAATTTTGACTAAATTCGACAAACCGTTCTCTGACGGACGTTAAATGTGCAGTAATTTGAGCGTAACGTTTCGGCTGACGTTTTTTCGCCAAGAATTAAGTGTCCGTACTAAATTTAATCGAATTTCATTATCCGTCTACTTGAACCGGAATACGTCAGCGACTACAAATATTCCGCATTTTTCGTCGAAATATAACGAGGGCTTGAGGTCGCGTTGTATAAACGCGCATGATTCATTCATTATGCAAAGTAGCTTGAAAATTAATAATAGGGCTCTAATTAGGCTGCGGAACAATTATAAAAGTTCCTTTTCGACTAGCAAAGCAGTGTTCTTAAGTTGGGGAAAACATCATTAAGAGGAAATTTATAATTGCATTGATCTAATATACTTGTTGGAACGATCAAAAGAGTGTCTCGAGTGTTTTATTAAATTGCGCGTGTACACTTTTATGACAGATAATAAATAGAGCGGCTTTATTGATTGAATAGAAGAGTAGTGCATTTAATCACGTAAAATCTTTTTGATTGCTTAAAGGCTTAAGTAAATAGGTAAACATTTTTCATTTATTTCGGTGATTACTTTACTTCAAGTACAATTTTGTTATTTTATATTGTCAGGTTAACAATAACAACTGCAATAAATATTCATTTAACAGACTTAAATATTTATAGTCAATTTTGATATTTTGCACAGATTTTATAAAATCTTTTTTTGTTTTATAAAAAAAATTGATATCTTCATTATTTAAAAATAGCATTTTACTCAAAGTTGTGTATATGATGAAGTTTAATATAATAGAAACATTAAATTTAGGTTCTTACCGAAAGTTTAAAATTTGACAAATCAAATAAAAGCGGGATTTAAGAATCATCTCATTATCACTATTTCTACTGCATAAGGAAACTGCTTTAAGTAGTAAGCATTCAAATCAAATTCTATATCTTACAAATACTGAAATCAGGAAAAACTGATTTCAGTATTACGGGCTTCAAACAATGGGAATAACCATCTTTTTTCAAATATTATTTTAAAACTTTGCAGCCAATTGAAGTATAAAATTTTATAGTTCCATTTTCGTACGGCGAACCGCAATATCGAAGGACGTTTTATAAAAGAAATACAAGTTCGATTTGAAATTGAATTACGCCATGAATTACGGCACGTTCCGCCTTTTTGTTTTCCATCCGAAGCAATATGACAAGGGTCGTCGGTCTGTGGCGATCTCAACTTCTGTTATGCGATATCGAAGCAGCATTTACTGCTTGGCCAAAGCACATTAAATGTTCGTTTGAGTTTTTCGTGCCAAGAAGGACGAGAGTTACGTGATATCCGCGCATACATATTGACTTTGAGGTCACGTCAATTCGCATAAAAAGTATCGCCCAAAAAGAAACATATTGCGGCTAATTTCCGGTAATCCGAAAAGAGCCTCGTAAATTTGCCGTTACGTTACGGTTTGTCACAACGAGAAATCCCAAACGCGGATATACCGACGTTAAATGTAAACACGAAGAGTTTAAAAAGAATACTGGAAAACATTTTTCATTTCGATCGAGTGAAAGACACGAAATTGTTAAAACAATCAAGCGAATAACGTCGCTTAAAATACGCGAACAAGAGTGGACAAAAAACGGACGAAGTGGGCAAAAATCGTTCGAATTTCGTTTATATTGAAGGAGCGAAGTTTTTGTTACTTGCAAAGGGAACGGCGGATTGAAATTGTTTCCGCGTTTTTGTCGCGCATCTTTGATTCATTCGTAAACCGATGTATCCGTTAATACGTCTTGTCGAGGCTTTTTTCTCGACCGAACCTGATCGGAAAATTTGCATTGCAGAAATGCGAAAATTCGTCTCTTGTATGTATACGTCTGGTTCTCAATCGAAGTTTTTCAATCGCGACTTTATCGTCGCACATCCGTTAACATTTTCATACAGGCTTTTCCATCCGTTTTCAATGCTTGCAAAAATTCTTAGTTTATAAATGTCGTGTTATTAATGCACTTTATTTCCATTCTGTTTATATTTATTTGCAGTCAGTTCTGTGTTTAAATGTGGGTGATATCGGGATAAAGAGTATTGGCAGGCGTGTTAAAAAAAGATTTGTTTTGTTTGAGTAGAATTATTGTTATAATGGAATTCTAAAATAATGTTATACGTATTACAATATTATTAGTTCTGAGCGTTTGTTCTGTTTGTCTTACGCTATCACTTGAATCTAATTAATTTTAATTAAATTATTAAAAATTAATTAATTTTTAGTGAATTATCAGAATTACTTTATTTGCAATTAGTTTGCAGTAAGAATTCGTTTGACGGAATCAATGTAAATCTGAACATCAACTAATACCAACTTTTACTAACCGACCTCAAAATTGCTTTTAAAATAAGATCAACACATTCCTCCCACTGTAAAATGCTCTCATCTTGAAAGGACATTTTCAGCGATTCCAGACAATGTTTTGTCTTCTTCATCTATAAACCTTAAACGAGAGCAAAACTGCAATAACCTCATTCGAACTGATCGCTATAAACCATTCGTAAAAAGTCCCATAAAAAGTTTGGAAATGTCTTCAGACATTTACAAACTTTAATAAGTTAAACCTTTATTAAATGTTTCGAAAATTACTTTGGTACAACTTTAATAAACGTTCTCAAAGCCACATAAAACGATTTACGAAACATTTTAACATTTTTATGACTTCAGTAAATCGATCAAACTGATTATGAAGATTTCTTTCTTTCTTTCATAAAACATTTACAACATTAGTATTTGTCCAAACTTTTTGAAAAGATATTTCTTCAATAAATAACGGAAGACAGAGTCCTATGTCCGAGAGCTCCTACGTTCGGAGAAAATGAACAACATAAAATAAACGAAACATTATGAATCGGAAAATGTTGAAAAAAAGTAAATGGTGATGATAAAGAAGTGCCTTTTCAAGTGAATTAAATAAAATGAAGGTTTTTTTTCAGAAAATTACACATAACATATGTTGTCCAAAGTAAAAAAAAGTTTTCGAGTTTATTTCGTTATTTACATAACTAATTGGTGATGTAATCAAAATTCGTGAAGGATGTGAAACAACTTTTGCAATCGTTGTGTGATAAATTTTGTTTTACACGCGAACAAGTCAAGTAAAAAATTTTGAAACATTGTAGTTTTGTTAAAAATGTGAAAAAGAATAATGTAGTAATTATTTAGATATCTGTATACATTATTTATTTAAAAATATGTATCAGTCGGTTCTCTAAATAATCTATTCACAAAAGGTGAAAGATAGCGGTCATTACAATTATTTTATGCATTATAAATTGAGAATACGCATAATGTATTTATACTATGTATAAAAACGTTATGCGAAAATATGGTACATATTTATACTATATTTTCGCTCAAAATTTGCATAGAAATATGTAAATAGTTTTTTTAATAAGGATGATTTTTCTATTCCAGTATAATACTTTTGCTGTCCGAAAATTTGTCGCCGATACCGGGAATTGAACCCATGTCTCTAAGAAGTTACTCCTGCAAACCTCTCCCTGAACCTGTCCTTACAAGAAAAAATTTACTGAGCTAAAAGGATATCGTTGAACAATGCCCTATTGTTATCATTAGCCCTATAATTTTTCTCGGAATTTTTTCAATTATGAAAACGGGAATTATCCGGACGTAGGACCCTATCTCTCCTACACAATAATCCAAGTTGTCAAGTTGATATATTAGCATACAGTCTATCCTGACGTATTATTAATAATGACAATTGCAATTGTTGATGACAGAGGCAAGAAACTGATAATGCTGACGCCGGTCCAGGAGTCTACGCCGGAAACGTCGGGGGCCGTCCGTACCCTCATCGCGATTACACTCTGCATCTTCGTCCAAGTTCCGGTGCCAACACCGCCACCGACTCGAACAACGGCATCTTCTCATCGATCAGCAACGGCTTCAATTCGTTCGTCAGCAATCTTTTCGGCTGATCGTCCGCCTGCCGACCAGCGAGTCGCTTCACGGTTCTATTTATTGTCGTCGGTCTCTCGCGAATACTGCGACTTAGATGATTATTCATCTGGGTTTGAGCTTGAACCCACCCTGTACGAAATTTCTTACCGCCAGCCTTTGCGCCACATTCGTTTGCCGGGCGATTTCAAAGTACGTCGGAATTCCATACACAAAGCAATCAGTCGTCGCGAATCCAATGAAATGCCAGCTTTGTATACTTATACACGTAACCAACCGTCAACGTTGACACATCTGTGATACGATATAAAGGAAGTTACCAAAATTGTGGCTTTTAACCCTTTTCTTCCGATCGACGAAACCGTTTCAAGGTGCACTGAGAAAAATATACTAATGAAATCGGTAACCTATTTGGACACAGTTAGTATAACTAATTATTTTCTCAGATGATATGGTAAATTTTACTTGACGTTCTACTAAAATTTACTATATTATGTAGGAACATTTCTTTCAAAGGAATAACAATTTTGTCCAAATGGGATGCGATTACTATATGATATGGTAAAATTTACCGAAATTCTAGTAATTTTTGATAGAATATTTTTCTCAGTGTGACTGAAGACTTTCGGACATTGATCCAAAATGTGTTCAGTCGTGTCGGGAAGTAATTCAAACGAATTTTAACGGGTAAATGGCACTTTGTGGGCGCAGGATGAAAAGGGTTGACTGCAAACCGGATTTGATAACGATCACTTCACAAGCACGATGATAATAAGAAACCCGAGCAAGCTTCGTCTTTCATAGTTTACGTAGGGGTAAGCGTGACAAATGTAATTTTGATAACAGATCGGTAAATGTTTTTATACCAGACCTTTGATAACCTAATGCTAATCAAAAGGTAGTCTGTGAGAAATTTTGCACGGGGTCGGTGTCGCTCACCGCCAACCATCAGTTGTACCCTAAATCGAGACTCAACTCATTATTTAATTACTAACCTCTCAAGCACATGCCCGTGCATTCACCGTAACTATTTATTCGCCTAACTTATTTCAGACGATCACGCTCAAGAGAAAAGGATGTCCATTGAGTAAACTGAGACAAAAAGTGTAGGAAAACTCAATTATGAGGGAAGGATTTATGCAAAACAAAATGCATTAGTAAATAGTTTTAGGCGACTTTTTTCGTAAATGTTACGTTCAACACATTTTGGCTAAGTCTTCCATATACCATGTGACAATTATGTACACTTGTTCTCAGTGTATGTTTTTGTCATAATACCTTACAAAAACGAAAAAATAGAAAAATATATAACCCTATTTAACCAAGGAAAAAAAATCTTGAGTTAAATATATTTTTCTTTTTTTATGCCACTAAAAACCTGCTAGTTAAGATCACTTGTACTTTTTGACTCCGGGTTCGAGTCTCATCGTCGTCAAAATATCACTAAATTAAAATCAATAGACCATTTCTATTGCTTTTAATTTTTTACATATTGATAGCAAAACCATTTGGAGATACAAAGGCCTGCTACCTATTTTTTCGTTTTTGGTATTACTGCCGCACGATTCCGCGATTTGTTTCACCCGTAAAGAACACCCTGTCGGAAGCATTAATGAAAGCCTTTTTGTCGGCGAAGGGCGGCAGAAATAGCCGAGACCTGTAAATGATTGCATTTTTAATTCGAGCCCAATTTTACGTGAGCCGATCGATAAGCCAATCGCGCCGGAGAGGGTGCGCTGGAGGAAAATCAAACGCCGAGGAAATCACGGCGATCTAACGGACGAGCCGATATTGACCTCGAATTGATGTGTACCGAACTCTTGAACCGTGGCGCGCTATAGGCCGTCGCTGCGGTTAAAAAAGACAGCGCGTTGTTCAAAAACCTATAGATAGCGGCGATGCATTTAGCCTAGCGATAAAAGTCGAACGGATTCGCGCGAAACGTTCGCAGATTTCGAGCAATTATACAATTTAAAACTGCCGTTGATTCGATAAAGAGTTTAACAGATTACGAAGTAAGCCCCGTTATTGCGCGCGTTCGCGCGATCGAACTCGCCGAGTAGCCCTAAAAATGCAAACGAGTTTGCCTTAGAACCTTACTCCGCATTTTTTGGGGGACGCCCAAAGCTTGTGAAAGTTCAAAATGCACTCGTAGTGAGTTCAGAGTAAGTCAACATTTGGCTTACAGTTAACTCACCAAATGCACTATATGGTTGTATTGTGTTTGTAGAAAAAATTCAACTTTAGGAACTTATAAAATTTCATAAAGCATTCTAAATTATTTTTAATGATCGCAATGACACATACAAACAAATTTTTCAATGTACAGATGGAATAACTTCATTGCCATATCAGAGAATTGAACTCATAACATTGGATGCAGACGTCTGAGAGTATAACCACTGTGCCAAAGTTGTTATACTTTTTAGTACAAGTTTCAATGGTTATAAGTTCGAATCCGAGCTAGAAAAACGAAGTTTTGTAACTAATTCGTTGGAAAATCTTCTCTCATTACTTAGCAATTATTAGAAATAATTTTTAAAAGTCTATACATTTTATAAATTGAGATTTATTCATTTGGATTTTTTCACAAATCAAAAGGTGCATTAGTAAGCATTGCTAACTTTCTTGATTTCGGGAGTCCTCCAGTTTTTCGGGTTACCACTTACACCAGAGAATAGTTGTGTGTTCTTCGAGAGTCGCAAAGCATAAGTGATAGACTTTAGACGCTGGTTTAATTGGTTCGTTGTTGTAAGAGACTCTTTGTATCAAAGTTTTCGTCGAAATTGTTCCATATCGTGGCAACTCGTTTTTCAAAATTATATTTTTTCTTGAGAGATTGTTCCGTTTGGTAATTCTAAACGTTTTCGTTGTTTTATGCGTTTGAAAAGCTCATGGAGTTTTTTTAAACGTGAAACTAGAATGATGATTTCCTGCCTGACGTGTCAATGAGAACGATCGAAGGAAGCAATTGACTAAAGCAGTTGCAAAGAAATTAATATTTTTCCGGAAACTCGACTGTTGCTATTTTTTTACGTAAACATATCTACGGAAACGATACTTACGTTTTACGATACATTAAAAGTCTATATATGTATTGTATGTATAAACTCATAAATGAATAAAATATATATATAAGTTGATAAGTATATACACGCGTGCGCGCGTATGTACGCGTGGATATAATTATTGCGAAATGACGCAAATGAATAGGAACTTGATGTTAGATATATTGTTAGACTTATAGACATAGAACCTCCACTGTAAAAATATTTTGAATTTGATTTGCCTTGTTGACAATTGTAAATGTAATGAGTCTTCCAATACTGTGTATCCAGAATCACAGCGTGGTTGATAGAAAAATGCAATTGGAATTGCAATTCTGAAATTGCAGACGCATATTATGGTGAAAGTTCAAAATGCTTTGACAGTATATTCTGTGTCTATGCCTGAAATAGACAATTTGCTCATGAAACGTGAGAATGTTATTATACATTATAATTATTTATACATTGTTACAATAAATTACATGATTTACGAACAAACTTCCATGAGTATTATGTAATCCTACACCCTCCTACTATTTACTTTTCTAGGTCAGAGACTTGGAAATACAATAACAGCCTCATAATAATTTCATGGCTGCCTAATTAAAGTAATCAAGAAGAAATATTACTCGTGAATGCATTATTTTTATTTGTTATACAAATTTCAAACACATATAAAAATTACAAAACTGCAGTCTTGGGCATTTATTACGTAGTACAACTTATAATCGAAAGTGACAGAAATAAAAATCGAAATGTCGCCTTCTTATATTTCTCTGTGCAACATTGTTTGACATAAAACTATTTCACTCTGATCACCTATTTTAAAAGTTCCCAATACATCCAGATACGAAACTGTCACTCGGATTTATTAGGAATTTGTTCAACAAAACTTGCATTGCGAAATTCCCGAGTTTCCATCAGCTGAACATTATCCAGATTTATCGGTCACCTCTAACGCAGACAAATTCCGTACATATTTGTCTATTATATACAAATTCCAATCAACTGCTTTCAATAATCTCGAACCAGTTCAATCAATAATAATTAATCCCTTATTCGGTATAAAGTAAAAATTTATGCCAGGTAACTATCCCTAACAGTCGAATTTAATATCAAAATAAGAATAATACATTTGAAAGGAAGTAGAGTCTTTATAAAAAATATCACTTTAACTTGAACCGCAATAAATATAAATTATAATTAATTACTATTAACGTATGTCATAAAATTAGCAAATCTCTAAACTCATTACAATTTGCATAAACTGTAGTAATATGTTTATTATAACAATTGTTACGTTATTGCGCGTAAATACGTATGGCATTTTTTTTAACGAGAACCGACTAGAAACTCAAATGTCAACCAGTAAATTGTACTGTCTTTACCCTGCAATAAATTGTTCATACAAATGGATAGAAAAGAATGGATAAAATAATTTGGAATTCATTTCATCTCCTCAAAATAATGGTTGAATAAATTCCAATGTATGAATTCAACTTAATTTTTTAACTACGAATCTAATTATAAAGAATAGAAAAATAAAATAAAACAAACAAACATTTTTATTGTTTTCGGAACAGAATAGAATGGAACTGAAAAATCAAATTATCTATTCGAAATCTTTCTACAAAGGAATAAATTATCAATTCATTTCTGTTCATTTACATGAAATAGTTTTTGCAGAGTAATCTACTTATTTGTACTGCTGAACCTATTCTCCGAAACAGCGAAAAGAATGTTTTTATACATGAGTATTATGACTAGACATCATTTCGCCGAAATATCACGTACAATTCGTTGACCTTAGAGTCGATCCAGGTTTAAATACTGATGATTCTCGTTAACCGTCTTAATCTTTTCGAGTTAGTTGCGGGGATTGGTACTCGTTTCACATGGTATATTTAATAATTTAATGTATATGCAATGAGTAATTTACTCGTTTCCGCTCGGCTGCTTCAACATTTAACTCGCGTACACTTCCCGAATGTATGCCCTGTGATACCAGCAACTTTGGCCTCATAAGTAAAAAAGGCACGTCAGTTGTTATCTTATTGGAAAAATATTTACTTTTTGTAAAGTCGAATCACTCTCAAACTGAATTACCAAATATGACATAATCGGTTGTGTGGCTAACTAGTAGATTTCATTTGAAAGAAGCACTTTTACGCATGTTTCGTTGTCGTGTAGTTTCAGATTATTTTTTCCCGTCAAAGGAAACTTTTGAGGCAATGGTATCGTAAATATCGAACATTTTATGGTTTTGTCGACAATGTTACTTAAGTTTTACTGTAGCTTATTGATTACCACAATTACTTTCGTCAGCCACAAATTCAGAATACTTTTTCGTGTATAAATAAAACGAAGTAAACTGTTGCTTTTTTCTGCAAGAAAATCGACGGGAAAGTGAAAAGATGAAGAAAAACGAGCGTCGTAAAACTCAAGAAACATAAAAAAATGTAAAATTGGCACTTTTTCTGGCAACTCTACAGGTTACAACTCAGCAGCTTGTAACTCGCGAACAAATAATTACAGAGCAATAACGAATTGTGCGTTATGCGTTTCGCATCGTTTGTCACGGTTTTTGTGACGAATTTCTTACGGCCAATCACTTATCGATGAGATAGTACGGCAACGACGTTAATTCTACAAAGGTGCGCGGTCAATTGTTCGTGTTGGCTTTATGAAAGGATACAAAAACGTTTACACGTCGATAATACTGCTTCGTTTTTTGTCAACGTCCGTCGCATCTAAATCGTTACCGAGGCTACCGACTCTTCCACGCATTCCCATATTTCCGCTAATTTGTCCGGTCGCTTTCAGCTTCTCCTGCATTTGAGCTAGAATGTCTTGCATTCTTCGAATCTACAAGAAGAGTTAAATGCATGCAGAGAATGTACTTTTTGTGCGAATACGAGAAATTGCGGAGTCAACAGCAAAATTCACCATAAGCTCACGTGAGTTAACACGAAGAACACATTAAACTACACCGAAAATATACTATAATGTACTACCGTTTTCATTGTGAGTGGTTTTTGAGGAAAAATACAAATTTTTTAAATACTAATGTACAAAATTTAGAGAAATGTTGCTAACGTATTTCTAAAAATTAAATTTCTTTGTTACCTTAGCGGGGATTTGAACTTGCGACGTTTGAGAGTATAAAGACGAAAGTATAAAGAAGTATAAAGTATAAAGAAGGTCGTGAGTTCTCGACTATGGCAATGAAATTTTTTCAATTAATAGGCTGAAATTATTTACTGTACTTCATACTGATTATTAAAAATAATTTAGAATATTTCATGATTTAAAAAAAAATTGATCAGCAATTTACTCCTAATCTAAAGATACAGTGCATTCCGTGAGTCAACTGTGAGCCACCTGTTAACTCAGTCTGAATTTATTATGAGCTTACAGTAAATTTCGATAGTGACTGTTTATTATTTGTTTATTATTGTAGGGAAATGCTTACCTCTTCATCTTTCTGAAGGAGTAACCGATCAGTTTCAGTAATGTTGTTTTCGAATTGAGGCCCGGAGTCCCGCTTAAGTTTACTACAAGTGTAATAAAATTTGAGTCACGATTAACATTAAATTTTTATATTAACATTACACAAATTATGCATCATAATTTATTAAGATCTTATATAAAAACAAATACCTTGAGTGTAAACAATCTTTACCAAAATTCAATTAACAATTAATACATATAAACGATAAAAACGAAAGACTTATTTACATGCGTAAATACCTCCGTTCCCGAATTGCTTGTTGCGAAATTTGGGATATACATTGAGCTCTGAAATTCTCGTAATGAACATCCTGCGTTACGTCCTTCAAATCTTGCATGTGCGTAGAAATTAACATTGTTCTCAGCTTTACAAAGTCACTGTGTTTCGGATTTTCAACTAAAAATGATTAAGAAGATTAATTATTTCCAAATTTCGTATACTTTAGAATGCAAAGTATTACAAAGTACCCATATACTATTTTCGAAAGTAATTTTCAAAATCATTCCACATCAACTAAGAAAAATAAAAGAAATAGAAGAAATAGAAGTTTTTCTGAACTTCCATGTTTTTGCAGAAATTTTTTAAGAATTCCTTTGAAAGGTATGAGAATCTTTTTATGTTTATGGAAAACTGAGTAAGTGTTACAATTTAAGAGAAGCATACCTTCAACAACGCCCCAAGGATATTGTCGACCTCGTACTTTTCTCCCTGCAACCTCCAAAACTGTGGAACTTCCAACAACAGCAAATGGTATGCAAGCTTTCAGCTCTTTGTCCTGTTGTTTAAATTCTTCATCCTCGTCACTGTCGCAGTCAGGAAATTGGTAAATCTAAAGCGATAAAGTATAATCAACTAATTCATAAAACCATTTATGATGCTAATTTGTATCACTTTGGTTATAATGAGTTGTGCAAATGTGTTTAAAAATAGAAAATGTAGGCAAAATGAAGTAATTACTTTTTCAAAACGGCACCATAAATCTAAAATACAAAAAAAGAAATATTTCTTCAGAAATATTTGCCTAATTATTAAATTTGTTTAATTATTCAATTTAATTTGTTTAATTAATTGCCAAACGTTGAACCTAAACAAAATACAATCAGTTATGGATAATGCTTATACAGTGTAAGTCTAAAATAAGAGTAACAAATTTGTACCTGAATTTCATGCTCGTCAATATCCGCTAAGATACGTTCTTTTAATTTTTTAACTTCTTGCGTGGTAAGTGTATCAGCTTTGGCGATCACTGGGACAACGTTGACTTTCCTGTGCAATCTTCGTAATACTTCCAAATCTAACTGTCGCAATCTAGAACAATTATGCAATTAAGTACTAAACATTCTTATTTAAATAATATTTTTAATGAATAGACGATATTACTGAAAGCGTGTGTAATATTCCATGTATAACGTCATTTTACTTTTATTTATCAACAGTCATTTTCATTAATTAAAATATAATATTAATATTGATTTCATTAAATATATTCTGAGTTTTGAATTATATTTCAAATAAAAAAATCTTCATCGTACAATTATAACAATTAGCAAGATATTTTTGACTACATTAAAAATAAATAGACATAAGAATTAATTGAAAATTAGTCTCAAATATCATATACTTAGAATATATTTCCTATAGAAAATTCTCTCCATTTTGTTACACTATTTGTTTTTACATTTAATTTGTAAAACAAAATAGCCCAGTTACACTGTGATACTATTATAATTTATAAATTTATAATCTTTTTAAGAGATTTAATGATTCCATTAAAGAACGCAGCTTTAAAACTAATTCAGAACAAGTATATACGTCAGTGACTTAATTTAAAACACGGGTCATGGCGATTACCTCAAAATTGTGAGATAAGCATGAAACTCGTTTTTTACGTTACTGATCGTGTTAAGAAATAAAAATAATTCCTTCTGCAGAACTTTTTTCTCCTTAACACCTTTACATGTTTGATTATAGTACAGGGTTAATCCATTTTCATTGCACAATTGAAAGTTAATATCAAATATCCATTAACCTAACAGACTGAAATATAACATTCAAGAATACATACGATTTTCACTGAAAAACTAATCCCTCTGGACTACAATTTTAAATTATACGAACTTTGAATCGCTCTCTAAAGCAATTTCCCAATGCAATTTGCATAATATAAACCAGTTCACTAAATTCAATTGTTCTGAGAAAAGCAGAATGAGGTTTAGATTGCTTTTGCACTCGATAGCACGGTTTTCTACGTCAATACCTACCCACGTCCATAAGGTGGTATGAAATAGAGGCAACAATGCACTCTGTTATCCTGAATGTTTTTCCTATTTAACCCACTTTCGTCGGTAAAATACTGGCGAAACTGATCGTCGATGTACGAAGAACAGGCTTTCCACGTGTCCTCGCAATTCACCGAATCTCCGAAGCCTAAAATTGGATCATATTTTGCATCAATTGTTTCATCGTCTGCAGTTTGATTAAAGGTAATCAGATGTTTCATCAAAGTCTCACAAATTCCCACAGTTAATAAATAATTAACACTTATTAAATTATATAAGTGTTATTATTGAAAATGACTCAATACGAACTGAAAACTTGTTCAAATTTCATACAATCATTATATTCTTTTAGTTATATAAAAAACAAAAAATGTCAATAAGCCTCTGTTTTCATTTTGACATGCTATTAGTAGGAACTGTTATGTATTTATTATATCAAGAAATATCCAAATTGATATTGTTAAGTAATAATAGAACACTTTGGAATTAATACAAGCTTTTTTTGAGTTGATACCCTAAAAATACGGTCCTTCATAAAGGAATTTTAAGTTGTATTAAACATTGCAACACTCGACCAAAGAACACAGGAACTAAAAATAAGAAACAAATAAATAAAAATATCCAGCCCTAAGTGCTGTGGTAATTATTTGGAAATACCTGGTGTGTCCACTATTGTCAACCGTAATCTGACTCCTCTCTCTTCAATGTCCATTGTCTTTTTTTCAATGCCCGTCGTTTTCTCAACTCGTTCTATCATGATGAGTAAATTACGAATAATATTTATTAATATAATTCGTACCAAATAATATATTTCGAAAGATACGATAGAATTAAATTTTTTTATGATTTTAACTGAAAAGTATTTACCAGCAGCATCCGGAACCCGGCGATCTTTGTAGAGATCTCCCAGAAACAGGCTGTTGATGAGAGTTGACTTGCCCAAGCCAGTCTCACCCAAAACCATCAGCGTGAACTCGAATCCTCTCTTGACTGACTTCCTGTGGACTTGTTCCGGAAGAGTGGCGAAGCCAATATAGTCCCTGTCTTGCTAAACAAAATTGTTTTCTATAATACTTTTCGTGAAAAGTTTCCAAACGAATAACCCTTCCCACACTTTATCTCAACAACAAGCAAATAACAATAAAACGATAAAACGAATAACAACATTTTAATTGTTATTAAATCGTTAATTATTTTAATCAATTTCCAATCTCCCTCGTTATTTCCAGCCATTCCACGCCCGATAAATAATTATCCAATCGATACTCTAATTTAAAACTGCTCCAATTGCACAATCTTCCCTACATCCACCTCGCGAAAATGCATTTTTTCGCACCCAGTTGCAGCGATTGCAGCATTCTGATTCGTGTCAGAAAACTCAAAATCCGTCCCACTCCCAGTCGCAAAATGCCGCAACGCGCTGCACTAAATATGCACAGGTCGTTGCGCTCCCACTGGAACGACGGAGGCAAACAACGGCCGCATAATTCGGCGGCGCGAGCGCTTTTAATAAAACGGAATTCAATCAGGAGCCGCGCAGCGACGATTGAATAATAGCGATGACGTAACTTACCGCCGGACATGGTGACAGCGACGACAACACTAGCCGGTGGAGTTACGCGACTGCAACTTTGGGGTGTACCGTAGCGTAGCTGGCTGCGCTCGCGCACCCTCGCACGCCGGATCAATAATGACCTTCTAACTTGAAGTTTGACACGCGCCACTATTTTCCGTCTATTCAATACACACGTGCATTATGCAGCTCTCCCCACAACATTTTATGAGCGTTTAAGCAGAGTAAAAATACCTGAAGTCTAAACAGCAAAATAGTAATTTTGTTGTTAATTAGAGACACTGAAAAAGAAATCCTTGTAGAATTTCGAGTTGAATGAATTTCATTTGAACTTTGTAACAGGTGTAGAATTTCTTCTTACACTGAAATAATCAGTTTAGCAATTGTCTGGTTGCAGTTTATTGTTGGTAACAGTTAATTGTTTGCTAATAAATATTTACTAGAAATTTAATTTTAGACAGTCTAATACGAAATGAAAATTTTGTTGAGAATTGTGAAAACGTTTTCAAATTCTCCGGTAAATATATTATAGAGTTGATATTTGCTGTCACAATGACGAATTGTTACTCAGCACTATGGGAGAATTGTGTCTAATACAAATGATGAATTAATTGAGGAATGAGTTAATGATTTTTTGACCGATTTGAAACTGAAAAGTCATTAGTCGCTCGGAAGAGATTTGGTTACAAAACACTGTATGTTTTGTGGTTTTCAGTAGTCGGTGTTTTTAGTGTCATGAATGTAAACAATTTCTGTTTGGAAAAGAAGAGAGAGGAATGTCTAGTCGATTGTGAGACGCGCGATTCGAGATAAAATGGAGTACAATTTTGGACGAAATGTACATCGAGATTTATTTCTCGTAACAAACAATAGTCCATTTCAACGATTATGCAGCATGACGTTTATGGTCGTTTTTATACATTGTTTGGAACATTTATACATTGAGTAAAAGCAACATTCAGTAACGCGTGCGGAACTTCGTTTGTGCAAACGGTAAATCAGATGTCGAAGTCTTTGTCGGTTGTTTACTCGACTCGAAGTGTAATCTCTGAGGAAAATTGTGCAGTGAAAATACACTCGCTTGCCGATACTTTATTTGTCGAGCTTAACTACTGTTTATGCAAAAATAGTTTCTTTGCCATTAATCACAGTATTGGCTGTAAGCTTCGAAAGTTTTTACAATTGTCTGTAATAAAAAGATAATATAACGCAGTTGGTATTACTTGTACTTGTAGGTATAATTTAATTCATTACGTTACGATATATGTTATGATTGGTGTCGAATTAAAACAATGTCACGTTTTGTACAAACGTGGGTGAATATTAAAAAAACAGCGGACTTAAAATAATATTTTCTTAATAAACGTAAATGGAGTATAACGACGAATCTTAACAGTGCATACATTACATGTAAAAAGTCATGGTGATCTTACAAACTTTAATTTTCCTCAAGATTTCACCAAATTTCAGATTTCCTGCACATTTCTATAAAACAAAAATAGTGTGTCTACTTATTTTGATCTTTTCAACAGTTAAAACTTAAAAGTTGAATTTGTTCCAAAAAATCGACGGTCTTTCGAACATTTCAACAAGATTCTATTGATAGAAATCTTGGGTCGACAAAACTTGTACCAATGGACAACCCCATTTCCCCGAATAAACTAATAAAATTGCAAAACGTGATCTAGTACGAAAGCTATAAAACTGTTATAAATAATGAAACAACCAGCTCGATACATGTTAACTTAGCATCGAGAATCTTGAAATTACGAGAACTGATTACTTCTCTGACTAAAAATGTTTGATTTACGAATTATTTGTTTAATTCGATCATCGGGACCTCGAACACCCTTTTGTTTGACAAGCAAGAGTGTCGAGTTTCACGTTAGAATCGAATCACAATTTTTTACATTCGACTAAAAAAATATAATTTAACAAAACAATCAATCGGCACGCTAGACATGCTGTTTCTCCTCCATTGCAACTGTTCCAGTTTTATTTCTACATGTTCTTTCATTGAACTGTTGTTCCGTAGAGGCAAACGATATAAATGAAGCGTAAAACTGGAACAATTGCAATTGAGGAGAAAGTTCGGTAACATATGCATTTGAGTAATTGCATATGCTAAAATGTAAATATACATAAAACATTTTAAACTTCGACGCTGAAATGATTCGCTTTCCATTAGACGTAAAGAACAATTTTACACGATTTTACGCGATTCACGTTGCAAATTTGATTGCGCAGGACGTGACGATGAATTCATTCTAACTATGACCAGGAAAACCAGGATCGATTTGACGTTTGCGAGGGCGATTTCGGCACAGGCGTCGAAGGCGCCGATCCCCTCGGCGATGAAGGTACTGAACCTCTCGGTGACGATGGTGTACTCCTTTGTTTTTCCGCCTGTCTGTTCTGTACTTTGAGATTTGTTTCAGCTTGCATCCTGGTTTCGTAATCCCGTACGTCCTCGATGGTCATTTCGTGCCAGTCGTCAATCCATGCGAAAGCTTGTCGATGGCCGAGCAATAGGATATCGCGTATACACTAAATTAAAAGGATGTATAAGTTTTAAGTACATTATTGAAATAATAATGAATTTTTAGGCGATTTAGTTAGGACAAATTTTTGTTGATACCATTGAAATTTTAATATCCTTATTCTCTTAGTTTTCAATATTTTCTATATATTCATTCATTATTTAGTAACTCCTGAAACCATATATTCACAGTTTGGAGATTTTCGTTTACAAGTGACTCAGATAAATATATTTTTAACACAATTTTTTTTTTAATTACAGTGTGTTTAATTTTTGTGTTTCTTTGGAAATATTGAATAGGAATGGTTTTCCAAAATGTTATTCACTTTCAAAGTGTCCTTTCTGAGAAATTAGTGTAATAAGACACATTGTATTACATAGCAAAATGAGCAACTTCAACCAATATTTTTTCTCATATGTTGCTGGAAAAATCAACCAAATTTTGGGACATTATTCCCTGTCATTTTTTCTCACTGTACGTCGAATTTTCTCAATGCACATTTGGAATTTATTTAGTATATTTAAGGTATCTCCTCAAATAAAAAAACAATTTACACAAACGAAAACAAAAACTTTGTTAAAATAGTTTTCTTTATAAACTTGAGAAAATAATAATTTATTCAATCTTAAGCTCTATTCATGTCAGATTTCTTGATTTTGTTTAATTTTATGCCATAAGTTAGTTTTCAACATTTTTAACACTTATTCGTTACGTATCAATCTTCCTCCTTGTAATATATCTTCAAAATTACACGATAAATTCTTCTCATATTTCATTCTATCGATGATCTATATCATAAGCTATATAGATACTTTTTTGCGAAAATCTTAATTGAATAATGTATAAATGAAACATGCTTGACGTAATGCAATTCTGTTGCTAATTTATACTAGTAGGTAAAAATTAATGAAATTTTATACGTATACCTTTACATTTTTTTCACGCTTAATCTTTATTTTAACTGTATTAACTTTTCGTTTAAACGTTCTTAATCTATATATTTCACAGGTTTTTTTTGTATTTTTATTTAGCTGCATTTGTCTTAGTTATGATATTTTCATTTCTGTGGTTTTTTTATAATAAAATGAGTTACGAACTAAATATAAATCAAACTTACTCTATGAATAAAATCTTCTACGCGTGTTTGCATGCCCCAGACTTCGAATGAAGCATTAACCAGTTTATAAGAACACATTATTGGTTGTGTGTTTTCTCGCCAACCTTCCACTAATGGCCCACGTCCAGTTTTTTTCGATTGAAAATATTTAGGATCCTGCAACAATAGTTTATTATTTTAAGTAAATGAATGTACCATTTCATTCTTCTAATAACTCTCGCCGAACCAACAACAAATATTATATTTAACATTTAGATTGAAATATTGCTCAATTTTTATTTTTTTTAACATTACTTAATGCTGTTTTTCGAGAAAATTTAGTGAATGTAAGTAATGTTAAATTATATTATTACAACCAATCTATACTTGTGTATACCTCTTCCTCCTTGTAATGTTTTGCTGACAGTTCATCGTAAGCAATATCTACGAAATCAACTTCCCTATGAATCAGTTCTACCGGGGTCAACCCATGAGCCTAAAAATAAGTATAGTTTTTTTACATTCTATTATGTATAATTAAGTCTATGTTAAATAACTGAACAGTAAAACTAAGTGTTAAAATAAAAATAAAAATGTTTGTACTATTATTTAATAATATCCAGTATAAACCTACATTTTCACTGGAACCATTATTGTTTTCATATGTCGTTTTTATATGTATGTGTAACTTTGGGAGGAATGAGCACTGTAACACAAAATGTATGATCATTAATTTTAATTATCTTTTACAATACAACGATTTTATGATGCATTGCTAAAACACTTACAGTATATTCTACAAATTCCATGATTAGTGCAGCAACATGAAACAGAAAGTATATTAATGATTACTTTAATTTTTTTAAAAAATTAAAAAATTGAAAATGTTAACAGAACTGTATTTTTATATTCAAAAGTTTTTCAATATGCTAAAAACATAAACATTTAATGTTAACCCATTCTAACAAAACTTAAATATTATATTTGTGTTGAATAAAATTCTTGTTTATTATTTAGTTTTTTAAACATCTGTTCGTCGAAGTAGTTTTTTAAACTATGTCTACATTTTTCTAGCTGGAAACAGTCAACATTACATACTGCACATCCAACCAAAAAAACACGATCCAATAAACTCCTCAAAGTCACCTGTTATTGTGAACGGGTAATAGTTCCAGGCCTTTTCCGTGACATAAAATATCCGTGGGATAATCGACTGAATCCAATAAGGCAGTTTGCTTGAACAAAAAGAAAGCACAAATTAATCATCTCATTAATTATACACATTGAATTACTTTCTCTGAGCTTGACCTCGAAGCTAGAATCACCACTCCGAAACTGAACTCAAAACACCTTCTATAAAAAAAAAATCCTACAATTCTACTCACCACAAAAACCCATTTACCTAATGATTATGATTAATAAAAATCAAAATTAAAGAAATACAAAAATATCTCATTTTATTTAAATAAGATTTTTTTCTGTTTTAACTAAATTTGCTTTATCAGATGTTATTACTACTGTACATAGAATAAAAATTGTAATGTACATGTTTACCACAAATTAATTATGAATAAGTGTATCAGTGCTTAATTATGTTAGAAAGACAACACTTAAATATTTAATGATTATTGGGACGTAGTAAATCCTAGCATCAAAAGTTATTAATTATTGTTGGTATATATATTCAACTTAATTTTTTATGAATAGGCTACTTTCTTTGCTTTGCCCTATAAATCAGTTTATATAATGCAACTATTAATTATAATTTATATAACGAGACTATTATTATTTGTTAACAGTTAAATTTGAGATTTATTTTGAAGTGGGTTTTGACTCAATAAGTTATATCCGACAATGTAACATCAGGAAGATTCTACAATGTAATATCAGGTAGATAGTATATTCTTTAATCAATATGACTACTTTTTAAACAATTAGATCACAAGCCATTTGGTTAATGGTTAATGGCAGTCCAATTATCGAATGAAGACTTTTTACATCATAAAATGATATCCTTACAAAAAAAATAATTTAAACAAATACAACAAGCAATTCTAAAATTGCTTGAAGGGAAAATGATAAACAGGGTGTTTCAAAACAACCTCAAATAACTTTGTGAGCGTAGTCTATGTCAAAATATTAGATTACGGTCAATACAATAATTTTTATTTTCACATTTAATTAAAAAATATGAAGTCAAATTATTGATTTTTTAGGTACAAAAAATTATTGCTCATATTGTCATTCATAACGGTTAGGCACATATTGATCGATCATAATTGAAATTGGTCAATTTTTTTCTGTACAAACGAGGTATTGGCGTGTTCGAAGTGATTTTCCCTCTCAATTGATCTGCCCAGTTTCTCTTCAAATGCACTTTTTTGTCACACTTATTTTATAGCAATAAGGCTTGGTATAAATGGCAATGCTAGGCTGTGATGTTAACCTATTGCAATAGGTAATAATGTTGTAAATAAATATTTACAACATTAAAGTGATTTTTTTAATTTGAAAAAACTTTTCAAGTATGAAAGTGTCCAAATTGTAATGCTACATTATAAAAAATATGTCATCAAATTATCAAACAATTTAACTGAAATTATTAAAGTTAAATGTATTATGAATATAAGTTGTATAGGTATTATTATTGGTAAAATACTGATAATTAATTAAGAAAATTTTTGAAATGTCATAAACGATTCATTATCAAACTACAACAAAGCAACTTTTATACTGCTAAACAAACAAAATTGTAATATTAAGTTACTTAGTACCAAGAAAGACAGGATCAAACCAAATTTGTATAGAGTGTAATTTTGTTTTTTTTATCTACTGAAATTATTGACATTGTTAGAAACACACTATACTATAGGCATTCAATCCATTTGTTTTAATAACACTTTAGAGTCAAATGTCTCTACTTCTCTGAGGATGAATTGCTTGAAAATTTGGCAAAATAAACAATAAAACTGGAGTGAACCAAATGTAAAATTAGATTAAATGAATGAACGATTGAAAAGCTGTGTATAACATGTGGGAAATGATTTTGCAAAACTCAGTATAAGCAGAAACATAAAAATTGTTTATAAAACACAGTAATATTTCAAGAAATCACTATGGTTCCAAAATTACATAAATACAGCAAATATAAACAAATGTCTGTTCTCATTTTTGTATACAATTTTTGTATGCAATTAAATAGAAATATTTTATTGTTCCTATCAAGAAACACTCATACTATGTGAAGTAATATTAAAACATTTTTTCACACAGTGTAAGCTTATTTTCACACCCTAAAAACAGCCCTTCGTAAGAGAACTACCTTTAAAAAGTATTCCCAATTGTCAACCCACTTCTCCCTGCGCTAGTGGTTGTCACCCAAAGCGTTCACAAGAAATCGAAAATTGCGTCAGCGCAACTTTTCTTTCAACTAACTCAATGGAAAAGACAGCCACGTGACTGTCTGCGAAATCGATGGTACCTTGACAAGTGAATCCTCTTCTCTGTGTATTGTCCCTTGCCATGCACCGGGTCCTCGCACACCGTGTTCTCGATGACCTCGACACCTTCGTCGGAGTCGGACTGCTCGTGACTGTGCCGGGCGATCATATACAGCTGGCCGACCTGATACTGCAAGCGTAAAACGGTAATAGCGATTAACCTTGAAACGAAAGAAGACAGCAAAATACGGTTGAATCAACCCAGCAAGGCGAGACACAAACCAATAATAAATCTTTAATTTGTTATTTAATTCAATACATTTAAAATCTTATAATTAATAAAAAAATATTTTTTTGCACTCTAAAATGATAAAAAATGTTCCAACATTGTTTTGTGTTTTTTAAAAATGTTTCACTTGCTGGAACGATTCTGAGCGTCGTTTTTTTGAGGAGAAACCCGATGTCACACGAAAAATCGGAGCCAGGACGAACCTCCTCGACGGTCAGCGGCATGCATATTCGATACTCCTTCGTGAGGACCATGTTCCCGGGACGATCGCGGCGCGCGGGCGATTCGCACGGATCGGGCTGCCAAGACGATCGAGTCAGGAAATCCGCAGCGCAGAATCGGGTGGCGCGCGTGCGGCAGCCTCGAGTGTCTCGGCGATTTTCGAATCGAGCGACAAACCCGACAAATCACCGACGACAGACGACAAACAAATCGACGCACGCGAAGTTAGGCGCGTTGCCATTCGCACGCCGAGGTGCCACTGCGCGCCAGTATTTGAATGGAGAAGGGCAGAAGCAGCGCTTCAACTTTTCGCGAGAGGGAATCGGGAATCCAGTAAATGAGAATC
This sequence comes from Ceratoteleas bidentatus, assembly GCA_022817645.1. Taxonomy (NCBI): domain Eukaryota; kingdom Metazoa; phylum Arthropoda; class Insecta; order Hymenoptera; family Scelionidae; genus Ceratoteleas; species Ceratoteleas bidentatus. The sequence goes on from JABFPB010000802.1 coordinate 26,493, forward strand.
AATTCGAATAAAAACTGTATTAAATACTATTTACAAATAACTGATTAAAAACATGTATTTTGTCAGCATTTTATGGTTTTTGATTGATAGTAGATGATCTGGATCAGAAATATTTTCGCCACATTTTTTACATGTATCATCTATTGTATTCATTATAAATACCATGTAAATGAAACCCATTTGTTTAAATTTAGAGGACTAAACTAGTAATACGCCAATTAATTTAAATAACATTTGTTCACAAATATTTCAAAGTATTCTGGCGAATTCGAGTAGCATTCAGAGGAAATATTAACAAAGGGCAGACAATTCAAACCACATAAGTGCGTCCTTTATTAATATTTTCTGTGATTGCTACTCGAATATGCATTCCATTCCAATGGCATATTCCATGGAATATGCCATTCCATTTTGGTAAACCACTCCCACATGTCACATCTCAACAGGCTAAATAAACTGTTTGTTATTTCGTGCTATTGGGGATTACTGTAGAAAAAACATGTAATTCAATATACAAAAGACAATTTTTATTCAGAATCAAATTATTTAGAAATTATATAACTTTTAATTAAATGTACAATTTTATTTATCACACTCTACACAGAGAGAAAAATCGACTGATTATCAATTGAAGGGATAATGAGTTGAAGATGTCTCAACTTGAGTAAAAATTACATTGTGAACAAATTAACATACAACACATTGTTATCATGGAATTTATAAATGAAAATGGTCAATAGCTCATACTGTATTAAATATATTTAAATTTGTAATGTACAAATAATTGAGGAACGTAAATACAATTGTTATTATTTAATCATACAGCTTCAGCACTGACTATCGATGCTTTCCAAACCAGCGTTTGTCTGTCGGACATATCCAATTACTGCATCCCAGTAAGTTATTTTGTATGAGATACTTGTAAGTCCAATAGTTCTGGTTATTTTCCTCCGCCCACTTCTCTCTCTTCTCCTTTTCGTTGAGCCTTTCTTGTGTAACTACACTTGCTTTGAATGGTAATTTCATAGCAACGTCTTTCATAACTTTTTGTACCTTCAAGAAATCATTAGTATTAGCATCCATCTATCAAATATGGTGGTTCGAAAAAAAAAATGGAAAATAATGGACTTCCCAGACAATCACATATTTTTCAATGATATCACAGTGATAAAATTGTGATGAATTTGTGGTAGAACTGTGATGAAATCGTGGTAAAAATGTGATGGAATCGTGGTGAATTTGTGGTTAAAATAACGACTTACCACATTTTTACCACCATGACCAAGTAATTGTCAACCACTGGTGGTACACATGCGGTGCGAATGTGGTAAACTGGTGGTACCACTGTGGTACCACTGTGATATCACTGAAAAATATCTGGTTGTCTGGGCTATGACTGAATCAGTTCGAACAGTTTGAATATTATAATAATGTAAATAATTAAAATATTCATGAATGTCCATGTCTGACCCATGCGTGATCAGATATGGATTATATATGATTCATAACGTCCATGTTTGATCGAATTATTCATGAACAGTTAAAAAATTTCACGATCCTAAAAAATAATCATAGATACCTCAATAAATTCTATAGCTCCTCCGACTTCCACAATTACACGACCAGCTTTAACTGGTGTGACATAATGATTAATTGAAGATTTGCCACCACCCATACGAATTCCGTGACCCTATTAGTGAATAACAGTTCATCAATTTCACATTTGCTAAACAATTTGCATATCTGTATACTTATTAGGATTATTGATCATCTGACAGACCTTCTTGGTAACGGGTTGCCAAGGCGCAGGAATACGCCATACCGCAAAAGAATTTGGAGGTAATTTTCGGCCAATGGTCAATCTTATCATTTCCATATGACCATGCTTTAATCGACCTCCTATGTCAGCAACAATGCCAAATTGTTTGTGCAGCAAGAAATTATGGTATGGCTCTGGACCTCGCATGTAACGCAGTCTCTTCTGCATTTTGAATGGTCTAATATTTCCAGGATATTGGGGTACTTTTTGCAGAACTGGAAGTTTTGTTCTCTCTGGGAACTCGACATCTGCCAATTAAAACATGTTTCTACATAAATATAAATTATTAGAAATGCACAACGGTTTTAATCATATAAGAAATCATGTCAATTTTGCACATTAATACTCATATCAGATTTTTTTCATAGGGTATGTTATTATAGATATGTAACAAAATTTCCATTTTTGTCCTTACCGTCAAAGTTTTGTTTTTGCTCAAATGACTGTAATCCTGCCACTTGTGTAAAAGATTGCGGCAACTTTATTGCTGTAAGAAAACAAATATTGAAAGGAACAACTAACAATATTCAGCATCGATAATATATAATAATAATCATACCCGTTAATGAGCGCAAGGCCGACAATTTTGAAAGTATTTTAAACATTTGTATAATTTGTCAAAATTTCCTCTTAACACATTTAACCTATCACTCCAATAACAGCCCACAACTTAGAGCAATGTAACTCGTATTATTTCCAGCTGTTGACTTCAGATGTCGCTTAAAGCCAAATGCCAAAAGCGCAATTACCGACATTACAGATTTCTCGAAGATCGGCAAAATGAAGTTTATTTTTTATGAATATTTTTATTTAAAAAAAGACTAACTACTTTACAACAGACTTTCGAAGTCACTTTAATAAAAATACAATGTATGAAAAATATCCTTATAGCCCTCGCAGAGTAATCACGAGAGAATCCCATTGAACCAACCCCAACGGAACCGAAAGTTCAATAAAGTTTGCCGAACATTTTGCTAGACGTTGTTTGACAGGTTTTTGAACGTCCTAAACGTTCTATAAACATTTATACGACGTTAAAATTTCCGGCTATGGAAAGTTGTCGGAACATTTCACGAACGTTACACTTTTTTATTTTTAAGAATTTGTAAAATTATTGAAAGGTTGCCTGAACGTTTATAGAACGATTCGAAACGTTTACTCTCTTAAAAAAGATATCGCTGGGAATCGAACTCAAGCTTCCAAAGTGCCAAGAGGACTCCTTACCACTGAACCACGAGACTTATATGTAAACAAGGGTTTATTGTTGAAATCTCCAATTTTTAGTTCTCTGTGTAGTTCAGAACCATTTTGTATCCAATATTGACTCCAGTCTGGGTCCATTTCGTGGACATTTCTAGAAGATCCAGATTTGATCAATTGTGACCCCAGAGTTTCGACTGAAAAGAATGTTTACAAAATTGTCCACAATGAAGTTTTAAACTCATGTTCTAAAGGTCAAAAGTCTCTTACTTTACTAACTGATCCAACGAACATCTAGAATTGTATCTTATAATGACTTTTAAGTATAAGTTTGCGTTTATCTCCGCAATATGGGCCCTGGCTAGATCGAATCTGGAAGTCTTATTATCTCAACACCATGGGTCGAGTAGACATTACTGTCCCTAGTAGAAATGGAAATTCTGAAAATGTTTTCAGAGTTTTTCAGAGCTTTTTGACCTAAACCTGCTTAAGTAGAAGGTTTAGGTCAAATATTGATCCAGATTTAAACAAGTTACTAGCCCCCAGGATCTCCAGGCTTGTTTCAATGGGTACACTGAAAACTCATTAACTCCGATACCTTAAAGAATCACCTTAATCATGCTTGTATCTAAGAATTGTTCTTCTGGATGTTGTGGATACATTGAAAATCAGAACGCACAATGTCCACTCCTTTGGAAATGTCTAGTTGCAAAAGATTCTGCAATTTTGAGAGAGTATAATTGGTTGACAAACCATAATTTGTACTGACGCATTTATTGCGTCAGTTAATGAATAAAATTGTTAACCTGGACAAAAAAATTAAGACAAACCAGTCGTCAAAATAACGAATCACAGTTACATTGTAGTCAATGGTACTTTGTAATATGATTGTAATATGATAACCTTAGTTCAGTGACAATAGCAAGATGATCATCGTTCATATCCATTCGAACATTATAGAATTATGTCAGTGATATTAGTATCTCACGTAAATAAACAAAGTTAAAAAGTCTGTATGATAATTAAGGCTATATAAGACGAGAATAAACCGATGATTTAGTTCCGCAGAAATCCTTGCACTAACGTTATTCACCTAGTATTAGAAATGACTAAATATACATTGGGATTTATTATTGTAGGATTGTTTTTAGTAAGTATTACAATTTTAATTTATTTTAAATATGGATTGATAATTATTATGGACATGTATTTTATGTCTATGAAGTAATTTTTATTAAAAATAGTATATTTCCAAATGAGTGCCGAAGGCACGAGTTCGCAAAGTGACTGTTTGCGCACGAGTGTGGTAAGATTCGTTTTGCGCATGGACCCCAGTTACGAAAAAATTTATTTTATCACCTCATGTGCATGGGAAACTCAATTTCCACCCTAAAAACCGGGAAAGAAATGGCCAATTCCCTCCCACTTTTCAGAGTGGGAAATTGAGTTTCCCGTGCACTTATTGAGAAAAATATCGTACGCAACACGGCGGGAAAGGCGATTCCTGACTCGTTTCTTGTAACATTCGACTTCGCCTCCGTGCTACAATACACTCATCGGAAATCACCTATTTTCCGCCCTAGTTGCGTAATATTCTAACTCATTAAACTTATACTTAGTTATGATTTCTGTGTTTGCAGATAACAAATTCTAAAGTGTATGATGGTATCACGCAGGTTCATCTTATATTTGATATGCTCCAGTAATTATATTTTAATAGTATAAAACATATACAGTGGATAATATTGTATAATTATAATATTATTAACGTGTTTATAAGCACGTGCAAATTGTTAATGTAATTTTTTTTACTTAAGTCTAAACTTAAGTAAATTTAAAAAATTCATTTATTATTTCAATAGTATTAAAAAAATGTTAAGTGAAACAATAGTACATTGTGCACCAAGGGCGGAAAGTAAGTCTTTTCTTCCCGCGGTACACACTGTGCTTTTGGTATCAAG
>JABFPB010000803.1:0-31479 GCA_022817645.1 Ceratoteleas bidentatus
CCGAGATGGCGACTAGGGGGCGCTGAGCGATCCTCCGCGGACCCGGGAATGCGATCTCGATTGCGATTCGGCTAGGGGGCGTTCCCGCCACTGAATTGGAATTGGCTAGCAATTCCAATTCGAATTCGAAATGACGGTTTAGCGACTTGGGTTTGTGCTGAGGCTATAAAAGCAGAGACGAGCCGAGTCTCGCTCTCTCATCCTGGATTCTCCAATCCGCGCGTTAGTATAGTAAATTCTCGTAGTGTCTCCAATTTCTGAGGATCAGACCATGAAGTCCCATGTACTTCGAGATTGTCATCTAAAGGTTTGAGTTGGCCCGTTGTTAATTTGAAACTTGTAGTGCGGTCATATTAGATTTTGGTCTTTAGTTAATTTGAGAAAAGTTGAGGATATCGCGTAAATTATGGAAACTTATATTGTATTTTATTTTGATTTCGATATAATATATCTTGGTTCGTTAAAATTGTTAATTTAACTAAATTATTTTTGCTCGTTTGTATTGTCTAATTCCCGCCCCCCTACGACGAACGCGATAAGAGCTCTCTCACGATCGAGTTGGTTGGATTAGGTTCAGGAATTGCCTATAATAGACTGGCGCCCAACATAAAACATTTAGAATTAGGAAAACCTCTTGTAACAAAATACCACGTTACAGTGTAAATCAAAGAGTTCTGATGAGTTCTAGCCTATCGAAGGGAGTTTGAGCGAAAATCAAAAAGTTCTGATGAGTTCTAGTCAAACCTAGGAAATTCTGAGGAGTTCTGAGGAGTTTTGCGTGTAAATCAAAGAGCTCTGATGAGGTCTGAGTGTAAATAAAAAAATTCTGATGATTTCTAGCCAAACCAAGGGAGTTCTGAGGAGTTCTGAGAAGTTCTAAGTGAAAATCAAAGAGTTTTGATGAAATCTAGATAAAAAGGGAGATCTGATGAGTTCTGAGTGTAAATCAAAGAGTTCTCATGAGTTCTAGCCAAACAAAGGGAGTTCTGAAGAATTTCTGAGTGTTAATCGAAGAGTTCTCATGCGTTCTAGTCAAATCAAGGGAATGCTGAGGAGTTCTCAGTCTAAATCAAAGATTTTTGATGAGTTCTTAGTGTAAATCAAAGAGTTCTGATGACTTCTTAGTGTAAATCGAAAGGTTATCATGAGTTCTAGCCAAAAGGGAGTTCTAAGGAGTTCTGAGTGTAAATCAGAGAGCATTTTGCTCATCACAATTCAAACCATTGAGTTGTGATGAGCTCTTTGATATACACTCAGAACCCCTTAGAACTTCCTTGGTTTGGCTAGAACTCATCAGAAATCCTTGATTTTTACTTAGAACTCATCACAACTCATCAGAACTCCCTTGGTTTGGCTAGAAATCATTAGAAATCTTTGATTTACACTTAGAACTCACAAAAACTCCCTTCGTTTGGCTCTACAACTTCAAACAGAAAAATAGGCCAAAATCGGCCTATTTTGTGCATTTTATCACGCAGCAAAGCATAACTCAAGAACAAAGTAAAGATTAAAAATACCGTATTTTGAAATGCTAGATTATAGAATGAGGATAAATTGTGTCACATTTGAAGTAAATCGGATGAAAATTGTGGTCAAGAAATTACGCCGAAAATGCTAATTTTTTAAACTATTTTAATTAATAGACTATTTAACTAATAAAAATTACGGTACCGGTAGCTTGTCAAAAAAGGCTTTTTTGCAGTTGTTATCAACAATATCATAAACAATTATTTTGTTTTTCGCAATTTCTATCGAAATTGATTATCTACAACCCAAAAACAGTAAAATCTGAAAGAATTAGATAAATCCCTTTTTTGACAGATTTTAGCGATTTCGCTGGGATGTCCCATTAAGAAAAGAGCTAAGAGGAATTTCACTAACCACCATTTGCAACAGGAACACATTCTCCGCAAACCGTGCACTCAGCTTCAGAATTATTTGTACCATTTTTGAAACAAGGAAACTAAAGGGTTTCAACATTTTTTAATAATCAATTTCAAAGTTTATTTGAAGAATCTGAAGTCACATACAAACATAAACAAAGAAAACAGTTGTTAAATTGACAGAATTACCAGCGGCAACAACTTTGGCAAACGGTGTCCTTCCTTCTTAAAAAATGGAAAATTGATAGGAATAGGGTACTTGCAATAAATGAAGAATGAAACATAAAAGTATTAAATCTGCTATACAGACGCATCATTCTACACTCGCAAACTTAGAAGTTTGTGAATTATAAAGATATTTTGCATCACCGTAACACAAGTTTGAAATTTTCATAATGACAAAAATGCGAAACAAACGAAAATGTACATTTATTCATGAAAACCGACTTGTGAAGTTATTTATATTATAATATAATTACACATCGTACGTCAATGAAACATACACTGGAATCTGATTTTAGTTTTTAATTGTATTGGTTTACCAATGATTGTCTTGCTTATTATCACACTGAAAATACACTTAAACATATCATGTTTTTTTTTTATTTTAAGCATAATTATCAGATATTAGACTGGTTGCCAATTTCAATAAATAATAATTATTATTTAATTTCCATCAATGAATACTAACTAATATAGTCACTAATTATAATTTTGCAAGTAATATAATTTATTATTTCACATACAGAAATAATATTTCACTTTCGTAATGAAACGATTAATTTTACAATGTATTGATTATTCCGGTCGAATTAATTTTACATGAAAATGAACTGCTTGGCTAGAATTATTCATAGAACTTATTTTATTATTTTTTCTTGATACCGTTTCAAAAGGAGCTCGAAAAAGGTGCCGTTTCAGAAGGTGCCATTTCGGCCCATGCATTTTAAATGGCCCGAAATGGCACTTTCTGAAACGGCACCTTCTTCGAGCGCCTTCTTGCAATCTGAAAAAAAATAGCGCCTTGAACTACATGAAAGTAGCTACAGAAGTACATACGGGATTTCAAAATAGTACATTTCACCACTAGGGAGGAAAATTCGTATTTCGAAATGAGTTTCGGAACGAGGCGAAGCCGAGTTCTGGAAAATTCGGGCGAAAAATTCGAGTTCCGAGTGAAAAATCGAATTTTCCGCGTGGTGAACGATATTTTTCATTACGAGGGCGGAAGTGATGAAAATATTCATTTTTGTGGGATTGGCAGCTATGTGAAAAAAGGTTTAACACGCAATTTTGGCCTCGCAAATTGCGTGTTAAAGTGTGACTATAAATCAGAAAAATTGACGGATCCAAAAACCCGTATGTACTTTGTTATACAATTCAATTTTATTCAGTTATTTCGTATCCCCATCAAAATCGATCGAAAATTGGCGACGTAAAAGCGTGTGATAATTTGAAAGACATACTTTGCAAATATGGCGCTCAGCGCCGCCATTTTGTTTATTTTTTGACAACAATTTTTGTAGCCATAAATGAATATATCATCAATAATTCAGTAAAATTTTGTGTCCTATTTCCATCGTTAACCCTCCCCAAAAAAATTCTTAAACAGAGTATTCATTTTTACTTTCTAAGGTGGCGTAACCCCTTAAAGAAAAGAATATTTAATCATTTGGTTTTAATGAATGAATAAAATTAGTATGTTATCTGTATAATCTTGAGCAATTTAAGCATGCAACTTTGGTATTGATTTCATTTTTAATTAACTAATTTTATATATTAATATTGCAACATTTCATAACGAAATTTATTCCTGCTGCATTAATTTGATATATTTAGATCAGCGTTTAGTAAAACTCGAATATTTAAATAAACGAAAATAATACTACGCTTACTGAAACAGTTTAAATTTATTAATCATGTCCAGTAAATTATCGGACATATATATTATTTATACGCGATGCACGTAAGAATAATATAAAACACAAAATGTAGCTGAATGTATTACATTATTACACTCTCCCTAACAAACAGATTTTTACTAATATAGTTGTTTCTCCATATCAAGATTAATTGTTTATTTAAATACAATAGTTTAAACAACCCGCCCCCTAAAAATAGTATCTAGTATCTATTATGCATTTAGAAAAGCAACACGATATACCAATAATATAATCCTCTGACGCACTGAAATTCAACCCAGCTCGACGTAGAATTAGGTATGTATCCATTCCACAACTTTTAGACGTCACAATTCATCTTCAACAGTATATTAATAGCTATAGCACTAATTATGATTTAGAGCATGCATTGTATATCGTCAGATATTAATTACTCTAAAATAGATTTTCTTGTAAAGCTTTCCTATTTTTATCTTTCCACAAAAAAATTTAGCTGTATCAAATTATAATTTTTCAAACATTTTCACATATTCAACTACCGTTAATGTAATCGCATAACGATAAACAATGAATTTCTAAAATATTACATCGATCGTTTATATTTCAATGCTGCATTCAACGATAATTGATTCATTCAGAAAACAATACGGCAATCAAAATTTAGTTATTGCTGTACACGTATTATCACGCGTATGTTATATCTAATGTATCTACATCGCGCATACGTGATTTTGCAAAATAAATTGTTTGAGGTAACGTGTTGTTTCCATCGTATAAATAGTAAACGTACCTATTTTGGCAGTCATTTTAGCACACCAATATTTGGTACACCACTTTAGAAGGTATATTATTTAAATAATAAATACAAATGCATTAATTTTAATTAATGCATTTAAATGAATGCAGTTCAGATATTATTCATTGTTAATTAATTCAAATATATATTACACTCGGGAAAATGTTTATTCTTCATAATATTTGGTAAAACTTCTGGTCAAATTAATCAAACTATGTACATAATTTCATGTTACGTAAAATTTTGAGAATAAAAATGTAAATACTTCTTATTATTTAAGAATGTCTGAGTTCAATTGCACCAAAGCGTATCAAATTTTAATTATTAGTGAATGTTCTTCTAATCGCTTACCCTGGTCATTAAAAGTAGACAGTTATACTAGAAATTCTCATTTTGATAAAATATCCAGGTCATTTTAGCATTCAATGATTTAATAAATAAAGGTTGGTGAACCTTTAATGAGATCTAGATGTTATTAGAAGCCTATTAATTTTATAATGCGAGAACTTTTTGTCATGGAATCAGATACCACAAATTTTATTATCTAAGTTTCACAACTATAAAACTGACAGCAAGCCTGTTCATTTGTGTACTTCAGATTTTACTCTGCCCGCAAAGTCATCGACAGAAAGTATGTGTAGTCAATTTTGTTAGTTTATATAAAGTATTTATTGTTATTTTATTTGTTGTATTTCTTTTTTTCATAGAGTAAATGTTAAATAGTGCAGTTGTAAATTTTTTTATTAAAATGGATAAAAACGACAAATCTTTTTGTAATTTTTCGAGCAGATTGATGATTAGTTTAATGATTTAACATAATTTTCATTTGTTATTTTTTTTAGATTCCACCATGAAATTGGCAGCAATTTTACTCATCTGTTTCGTGGCTAGTGCTTACTCCACTGGACCTCATCATAGAAAATATCAATGTAAGTTTGACAACACTTCTCACTGAATGTGTATTATATGTTTATTCGACATTTTTACTTTATACGATAATATTAATAATCTGTCAATAATTCTAGATATATCAAATACGTTTCTTAATTCAAAAGACTGCAATAAATACCTTATAAACAATAAAACCTGCTAAATGAATAATATATTAGAATAGATTCAATGCCTAAGCCATTAGGCATTGAATCTAGGGCTAGAACTTCAAAAACTTCGAAAACTTCGATCCTTGGAAAAATTCGAAAACATCAAAGTTAACTTCAGATCTTCAAATACTTAGAATATTCGAGGTTAAACAAGAGTTTCGAATTTTTCGAAGTTCTAGCCCTAATTATTATTAGTAATTGTTTTATATTTCAGTTAATAAATATTATTCTAGCCCTATTAACAATATCTATTTAATGAATAAAATGTAGAATCACTTTAAACATTTTCATTTAAATTAAGCTGAAATAAAAACATTTCCAAGTACTACTATTTCTTTGAGGTATGCAAAACACTAATAGAGAGTACACTTAGAATATTTCATGTAAAAACGAACAACTACATTAAGCTCGTCAAGAAATACTGTCCATAAAATCAATTTCAAATTTTTCTACCTTTCGTGTAAAGTGGTCAGCCAATTTCATACACAACTGTTAATCGTAAAAATTTTAATATTCTGACTACTTATTTTCAACAAAAAATGCCCCTAAATTTTCCCCAAGAGAGACATTCGTCATTATTCCCTGACATTTATTCGATCAAAATTTTAGAATGATATTCCTAAACAAAAAATCTTAAACTAAATCTTCTCTACTTTGAAGTCCAATCATTATAAACCCTAAAAAAAAATAGAAAAACCTTACCCCGTTCGATTTTATCATATATCAATCATTAATTAGATTAAGGAATTATTTAACATTGCCAAAAGGCTTCCGCCAAAGTCCCTTATTATCAGACATATTCACATGCTACATTTCGGCTATATGCCACAATGAAATTCGATACAAGTTACGTCGCAATTATAATCAGCGATAAAGTCTACACGTAACATTCATTAGCTGCGGATACCATCTTGATTCATAAAGATGGAGTCGTGCTTAAATTGTTACGCAAAGCGTCGCTCTAACTCCGGACTTGGTCTTTACAGGACGTAACTTGAAACGGTATACATTCCACCGTTTCAAATTTCGTGCACAGTTAATCAACATTATAGACCCATCATTAACCACATCAACTATCTAGTCAAATTCCTTTCTCTGTATAATCTGTCTACATTCGGAAATTATATTTGATACGGTTGAAATTTTATTCGCATGATAGTTATGAAGAATTTAATTCTACTGACTTTCTTTTTGATTGATTTTTAGATTCGATTACCTTGGCCAATATGTGATCGGCTATATTTTCGTAATCTTATATACTAACCAAACATTTTGGTTAACTCTTTGAACCTACACGGTTTTTGCCCAAAATCCCGTCAGATAATGCGTCAGATTGAAAAACTAACCTCAATAATAAATGTCAAATTATCCTCAAAGTATGAAATATATAATAGATAGGCTCCGTAAAATATGCAACTGTTTTATTTTTATCAATATTTTGGTTTGATTTTCCATAACAAAATAGAATATGTTTAAAACTCCTCCAAAACCTCAAGTCTCTCAAAAGGAATAAAATCTCGTCTCACGATTCAGGGGTCTATCGGTTTATTCAGAATAATTGCACGGCTTAAACTGAACAACTACTTTACTATTCTCTGAACATTAGCACGAACTGTGGGCACAAAACCCAAGTCAAAACGCGCGACTCTTCTCGCTCAGTACAACTCTTCGTACCTGCGCCGATTTCTTTGCCCCCTATGCCCTTAAATGCGCATTTAATTCCCGCCACTTTTCAAATCTTTCACAATTTATTCCAGCCCTCTAACAAGTCATTACTATTTTCAGACCGCCACAATCTTCCGAGCCGTGACTCCTCTTCAGAGTCGCGTAACCAAGTTATTCTAAACGCCATCAAGGACGAACTCGTCGAAGATGTGCAAGGCGGTTCAAGCTGCGTTCAAGCTCTGGGCAAAACCGTCGAGGAGAACCCCGAAATTCTCCTCGCGAAGCGCAGCATCCCCGAGCATCGTCTGGCCAAACGCGGATTCTTGGGCAGTCTGTGGAGCAAGATCAACCCCATCAAGAACTTCTACGACTGCGGCTCATTCCTCAAGAAAAAGGCAGTGAAAACGTACCAGGCCGCCAAGCAACTCGCCGAACACTACAGAAGCCGCCGCGGCCTCACCAAGTACATCGTATCCGGTGAGAAAATTGCACTTGCCTACGCATCGAGCTTGAAGAACATGATCGATTCGGTAGCCATGGCTGCGGAGCACCTCAACGTTACTACGAACGAGGTCCTTGGATCTGGCAAGTTCTTGCACAAGGCCGCAACCAACGTCAAAGACTATCTGAAAGGATATGAAGCCAAGTTCCACTTGGACACGGCTGCCAAGGTATTCACCAAGGCCCAGAGCTTGGTGACGAAAATGGAAAAGAAGATGGTGGAGATCAACTGGAATCACCTGGCGTCCTTCAACCCTAAGATGAAGTCCAGAAAGGTGGCCAAGTTCGCAGAGGAATTGAAACAGTCCAAGCTGGCAGAGAACTTGATGAACATCCTCAACTTTGCGCAAGAAGTCTCGCCCGAATTCGCGATGCTTCTGTCGAGCCAGACCAACGAAGTGATCGGCACGGTCTCGCAGACTTTGGGAGAGGAGAGCCTGAACGATCTGACCAACAGCATCATCTGCGTCGACTTCCTTACCCAGACAACCAGAATCAGCGAGGCTTTGGCCAAGAGCAAGACCACCCAGATGGAGCCCCTGGAGCTGATGGGATATCTGAAAAACGCGGTGAACTGCGAGGACCACGTGATCCAACACACCTTGCTCGTTGGCGACGACCTGGTCAAAGCTGGAGACAAACTGAGGGAGAAGCTGTTGAGATCTGTGAACGTGACAAGGGCCTACTTGACGCAGCTGGAGCAGCATCTGAGCTTCGTGGAGAGGCCAGTGAAGACACTGATGGACAGTGAGGAGAAAATGATGATGTCTGCCGTGACGCTAGTAAAATCGTTCCTGGACGATATTGTGAACAGCATTCGCCCTGACAGCATCTCGAAGACCTTCATGGATGTAGTCAAGGCATTGCAGGTGGTGGAGAAATCGTTGGACGGTGTTACGCTGGAGGTTGGCTCCAGTCTGAGCAAGAGGGGCGTTGAGGATGTGATCAGGTCATTCCTGCCATTCGAAGCTGGTTCGTACGAGAACGGCAAGATGGAAATGATCGACACTGCGACCGTGTCGTACATGGCTGGTGTCGCCCAGAGCTTCATCGATATTGTGCAATTTGCTAGAAAGAACTCTCCACTGTTAGTTACCTTGTAAAAAATAAGAAATAGAAGTGCTAAATTATCAATGACCTTTTTAAAATGAGTAATTTGTCAGTTAAATGTGCAATGCTTATAATTGCTGTGTATTGCAATAGCATATGTTTCCAAGTTTCATGGTTAATTCTATTTCCCTAATAAATAAGGACTCTTTCCTGAAATACAAAGAATTAGAGAGCAATAGAAAGAAATACAAATGTCTTTTTTTGATTTTTATCAGGGTCTAGCTATGTAGGTGCTGATTATTAATTATTATTGTTGTCGTTTTCTGAAATCCAACAGTATTATGTACAAATTTATTAAAGTATAATATAATTAAATAAAGTATATTATATAAAAGATTCAGAGTGTAATGTTGTTTTTAGTATACCTCTCTTGTAATCGGGGTATTAAGGGTGGTGTCTACCTTGCGGACCAAAAAAAACATCATATTTCATTATTTTTTCCGAGTGCTTCAATTAAGATAGAAACTCTAATCTTTCTTCGTTTTATTTATTATTTTTTCGAATCTAATTGTGTCGTTGCTATGACCAGATATGGGGCACCAAAGGCTGTCATCTTAAAAAAACAACACCTCTTCATGGAAGTTTCCCCAGTCGAAATATTATTCTGATTCAAACAAATTTAATTGTTTCTTTATTGAAAATGAATGTTTTAGTGCCTCTTACCAGAATTAATCGAATCAATCAAAATTTAACAAACTTTTCATTCATCATTTAAAAAAATGAAATTTTATCATTCAAATTTCATTTTTTTAATGAAATTGTGCTCCCCTTGCTCCCTTGGATGCATGTCACTTAGTTCAAACCACTCACAAAAGATGAATTGACTTGTCCATTTCAATTCACGATTTGAAAAGTAGCTGATGATCATGTTAGGCTTGCTTTGTGGGACGTCTAAATGAATTTGCAAAAAATGGTAAATTATAAAATTCGTGTACCGTTGTCAGCCAATAATCGATTGATAATACGGTTCCTATTATTCGTCATCAAATTTCCCGACAATTTCTGCTGTTTATAAAAAAACTAATTAAGAGACATAGTACTAAGCAACTCTAAGAACAAAGATATTAAACAAACGCGATGACACATCTTGTTATTATGATTACAATAGGTTAGTGAAAAAGAATATTTTAATTAAAAAAGCCAAAGAACAATTTGCCATATAATCACTTATTTATTTAAATGAATTTATTTTATGAAAGTACTTTCACGTCTATATTTATACAAGTATGGAACGAAAAACTATCACGAAACAAGATACATTATCAATAATCTGGTATTTCAGCGAAGGAATTGTAGTAAAATCCGTTATGCGGAAAATAATATGACATAATTTCAATTTTTTAAATAAAAGTCGTCTCTGAATTTTTCTTATGCTGATAATTTAAAATTGTAAATCACGTGTCTCAATTTAAAACTGAGACACGGTAGTGTCTTTTGTCACGTAAATATCAAAGATATATTCATATAACGATTAAAATATCCTTACGTATCACCCTCCACGAAATGTTTAGAAATTTCTACACGAATGTGTTTACGAAATTTCTGCTTGGAGCTTCAGCTTAATAAAACCAGTCAGTCAGATTCTCAATCTCATTTTATTGAAAGACATTTGGAAGATCGACACTGGCGTAGTTGGTAAGGTAGCAGGCTTACGTTTGGGAAGCACGAATCCCTCTGTGGCCATTATATATATTTCAAACCGTTCACTTCTCTGCATTTTTCTCACAATGACAAACTATTCATATAAAAAATAATTAAAGGACAAATACTGAATTTATTTTTGTGTTAATTTTGTATACATTGTTATTCACAATGAATGCTTCGCTCCTTACATTCTTTCATTCAAATCAAAATTCATAAATCACATACAAAATCGTTGCTGGAACATAGTTTAACTATCAAGTCTTTTTAGAAATTAATTTTAATCACCGTAATTTAAGTAAACTATTTTTGACTGGTGTAATTGACCGTCAATTAAAATATTGAATAACAACAAGTCATTTGGGCTTAGTACATATATATGCGTGCGGATAAGTGTAGATGATCATTCGGCAGAAAGATATCGCAAGGTAAGATATTTGTCTATTTCTACCGCTGTTTTATATTACATTATATATTATAATAAACATTATGTAAAAAATTGTTGTCCAGCTTCCAAAATGAGGAGTCTTTATCTCGTATTCATTTTGACTTTTGCTTACGCAACTGCAAATGATGATCAACTATCAGGTAAACTCTGGAAAATGTAATTCTACTAAATACTCTGAAAATTAAATTTCAAAATAATTAAATAAACATTAATATCAACAATTGTGTATTTCGTGTAAAAAGCAACGCTAAAGCGAAAACACAATAATGTAAAACAAATTTTGCAGACATTGGCGAAATTTTCAAAAATGATTCCGAAATGCAGAAATACGTAAGTACAAACTCGCAACTGGTTTGAAAATTACCGACGAAACTGTCGATCGATAAATTAAAACCGAACACAATTATTTGCAGTTCCATTCGAAGTTATCGAAAGGACACGCCGACTTCACTTTGGACGTGAACCGAGCTTTGGTGGCTTTAACGGGGGAAAATTCGCTCTTTTCGCCGATAAGTTTAACGGCAGTTCTGGCGATGTCACTGTTAGGGTCCAGAGGAAACACGTTCCACGAACTCGCCAAAGTTTTGCACTATGACAGCGACTTGGCTATTAATAAGTATTCGGAAATTGTGCACATGGGATTAGGATCTCTGCTGCAACAACGCCATAACAGCAGCTACGACTTGAGACTCGCTAACGGCATCTTCTTGCAAGTGCGAACTTACTTTATCACGTACACTTCGAAAACAATGATTTCGGATGAAAAGGATTATTTTTGTTTCAAAAGAATTTCCCCGTTTGTTATCTCAGAAGAATTTGCCCAAAAAGAATTCCTCTTGATTCAAAAGGAAATTCTATTTTTAACAAAACCTATTGATTTAAATGAATCTAAGTTTTCAGACAAAAGAAAATTCCTTTTCTACGAAAAAGTGCAAATTTAATACAAAATTGTCTTAATTTTGTCAAGAATCGTAGGGTTTTTGTTCAAAAAGATCCTATTTCAGTCAAGAGGATTTTTTGTTATGGAGAAAACAGTTTTCTCTCTCTTTAATCATCGTTTTAACTCGACAAAACTGGAGGCAACGATGTTTGATAAATGAAAGCCATTTTAGGAAGATTTCGAGCTTCGATCAGAGTACCTGAACGCAGCCAAAAGTTACTACGGCAATGAAGTGGTCAAAGTCAACTTTGCGAGGCAACCTATGCATAGTATGGATGTTGTAAACGAATGGGTCGATCGTCATACAAACGGAAAAATACAAGAGCTCGTCAAAGACTTATTCTCATTGGATACTCGGGCAGTTCTTGCATCGGCCATGTACTTCCGGGCAGACTGGGAGGCGCCTTTCATTCCAGAAAATACGGTCAAGTAAGTGTGTGTAGGTTTTTCGTTTTGTTCCATTAGTGTAGGAATCTTTTTTTAAACTCGTCTCTATAGGAGAGTTTTCCGCGTGGACCACAACGAAACCATTGAAGTGGAAATGATGAAACAAATCGGCAATTATCCCTCCAATTATGATGACGATTTGAGGGTGGAGATCCTTGGCATACCTTATGAGAACAAAGAGGTATCTACATTTGTCTCGTAATCATTAAATTGTGTCTCGACTCTTTTAAGTAAAGTTTGGTTTCAAAGAAGTATATGTAGGATTTTTTTGTAAACATAAATAATATACACAAAAACATTAATAATTTGCACTAATATCAAAATAGTTCTAATGTATCTGAAATTAAAGGATCCTGGCAGGATCGCCATTCACAAAATGAACGATTCATTTTGGGAATTTTTTACTCAAAAATCAAAATCAATTACTTCAGAACTTAAACTCTATTAAGACAATCTCAATTCTTGTAGGCAACTATGTACATCCTTCTCCCATTCGACGAAGGTGTTGATGCTGTAAAGACCTTGGCTAAAAAGTTGACTGCGGAGAAGCTATCCAACCTCATCGACAATTCAGTTCTCAGGAAATGGACCGTTCACATTCCAAAAATGAATCTGACAAAGGATGTTCCCATCAAAGCTGCACTTCAGTATCTCGGACTTCGCTCCTTTTTCTCCGAGAATGCTGATTTGTCAGTTCTGGCTGCTGGCGATGTTGAGGCTCCTGCTCATGGTAACTTTAAGGAGAGTTCTGACGAAATTGTCAGCCATGAAGAACGCAAGTACAAAGAGTTCCTGGATGAAGCGGTCAAGTTGGTGAAGACCGAAGGTGTAGACGATTTGCGAAACAAGCCGAATCTGCGCAATCCTGGATTGCAGGCAGACGAAATGCGTCATAGAGTTCAGCTGGAGGTGAACGAGAAGGGAAGCGAGGGTGCTGGTGCCTCGTCTGTTGGCATTGTCAGCAGGATTCTTTCCAGCGACTTTGTGGTTAACAGACCTTTCATGTTTTTCATCCAGCAGAACAACCCCAAGGTGTTCTTGTTTGCAGGCACAATTTATAAAGTGTAACCAATGAAGTCGCTGTATTTGTGTGACAAATAAACTGGTTTTGAAGCAATTCCATTGATTTAATAACACACCTTTTATGTACCCTACCAGCGAATAATATTTTTACAATATTATAGAAATATTAAAACAATATGTTAAAATTTGTTGTTTAATATTTCTAAAACATTTTCTAATATACTATGATATTATTTTAAAATTGAAGGAATGACATATGTCCGGCTAAAATAATATTTTAGTCATATTTATTTAATATTAATCCTTAAAAAATATCTACAAGTGAATACAAGGAAAATCATAATTTAATCTACTGTACTTCTACTAAACATTCTATACTGATACAAAACTAACACCTCTGAACAGAGAAGCGATCGAAAATGGATTATAGGAGGACTTATATAAGCCATCTGCTGATTAAGTCACGAATCGTGGTAGGAATGAGTTCACATAAACACGTTTCAGATGAATTTGATAGCACAAGTGCAATCTTGCTTCTCAGTAGTAGCAGATACGTTTAGCTGATCAAACAGTAATGTGCATTTTATAAACGTATAAAAATTCTTGTGGTCAACTGGGTTAAAAATTCAAGACAAATGATACATAAACATGCTTTTGAAAACCGAAGAAAATGAAATGGCACGACAAAAATTGCAATTCCCCAGTTTCATTTATATGAACCAAATTAGATGCAAATTAAAATTAATGCGTCTTTTTAAACTGAGAAACTACATGAAAATAAAACAGAAACATAATGACGATTCATACATTGAGAAGAAAAGAAACATTACAAAACAAACATTTTATTATTGTTATTAAACAATGATAATATAATATGAACTTTATCATTATTATTAAACAAATCTTGACATTCTATAAAATTATTCATATTCCCATGTGAATCCACGTTATATATACAAATAAAAGACAGCTACTTAATTAGACAAATTCTAAACATAGGAATAGTTCC
Organism: Ceratoteleas bidentatus; assembly: GCA_022817645.1. Classification (NCBI taxonomy): domain Eukaryota; kingdom Metazoa; phylum Arthropoda; class Insecta; order Hymenoptera; family Scelionidae; genus Ceratoteleas; species Ceratoteleas bidentatus. Next base: position 14,465 of record JABFPB010000803.1, read on the forward strand.
TCTATCCCTAAAAAATCCTCTAAAATACAAAGAAAGAAACTCCGAAAAAAATAGTAGTTAAAATTTCATTTTCTTCCCATGAGGATCGCTTCACCAGATAAGATAATACCACAGACAGTACTTCATTTCTCAGGCGTAACGTAAACCCTGAAACGAATACTGATTTGCAATAAATAGGCAAAAACTGACATACAGTTATGACCTGTTTACGGTAAACAGACCAAAACAGCCGATCCGCCGACGTTGTCAAATTTAATCGTAGTCTCCGCTTGATGGCCTCGCGAGGTTGAAGTCGAGAACCTCGTCCGCCGTTAGGAACCTGACGTCACTGTCCTCCGATAGTGCCGAGCTACTGTTACCCCGTTTGTACGATTTACGTCGGTGCAGGATGACAAACGCGGTGATTGCGGTAATGGCGACCGCTGCCAACAGACCTACGATGATACCGAAGATACTCGCCATGCCAAGTGGCACACGGTCTTGCAGGACCTGCAAATGTTGCGTTTTCTGCATCGTGACCTCAGCACCTAAAAATATATAACAGAATTTTCTTATTTTATCATTCTCTGATGGTAAAAAAATGTCTTAAGTTCATCAAAAAATGTCTTAAGAAAAAGATTAAGTTTTATAATAAAAGTTTAATTTTTTCATTAATTAATAAAAAAAGAATGTAAAGAAAAAACTTCCAATGTTGATAATGATTTTTTTAATTCGTTAATTAATTTCTCCAAATCAATATAGCATCTGATTGGAATCGACTTTTTTTAAGTGAATTTAAAAGCGAGATAAGAACTGGAATTTGATTTTTTTTCCGGGGATTCCCGGAGTAAACACAGTCGAGATTATTTTCGTGGATCGCGCGCGAGCAAGTCGTGGCCGAGTGATTTATTTTGATATCCGCACGTGCCTGCGCGCAATCGGCCAAATTTTTTGTCCTCCGAGGCAGTCGCGGCGAAAATAAATATAAATGAAAATCAATAGCGTGTTAAGCAATCACGTATTCTATTTATTCCTTTATCCCCCGAAATCGCCTGGAAAGATTAGATTATCGACTGAGAAGGAAATTCGACCGATTTATCATTTAGCGCGCGGCCGATAAGTCTCCAATTTTCAGTCGTACATCATTCGTTTCTTTATCATCGGCGGTACAATCTCATTATTTGTCCGCGTTCGGTGCTTCCGCGGATAGATACCGCGAATCTGATAGTTACGCGACAAAAATGTCCGGTTACTGACTTAAGGTAGCTCATTTATTAAGTTTAAATAATGAGAATTCGATAAAACTTTAAATTTGGTTTATTTCGAGGCTACCATTTGATTTGCCAAATTCCCGAGCATTTCGACTACTTAGAAGCCGAGATATTAGATGCTAAAATTACTGAAAAATGATATGTTTTAATGAAACTTTAACATCGAATATCTGGATTTCTGCGTAGACGAATTGCTTGAAAATTTGACAAATAATAATATTCTAAGACCCAACTTTAAAGTTTTATAAAACTCTTATTTTTTTGTTTTCTCATTATTCATAAATAATGAATAATAATAAACTTGGAAAAAATGTCTCTTTTCATTTTCGTATCCAATTAATAGGAAATTCATATTTATTGTACCAAGAATCAATCAAACTAATGCTACGAAGAAATAAATAACATTATTAAATTATTACGATTATATTTTCACTTGGTATCCTAAATATATAGCTCTTCATATGAGAACTACCTTAAAAATGTGTTTATTCCCGTTAAAAACATTAAAAATAAATTAAGCAAGAAGGCGACAAATTATTATAAATAATGAACGGTTTTATCGCGAAAATAAGTGTCCTAATGCATATTTCGGCGAGTATAAACGAGCGCGAATAAATTTACTTTTGGCGATCCCTTTCCTCGATGCAAATACCATACCATTTGATAACACAGTCGTTTTTCACGCGAAACTCAATAATATAACACAAAAGTTATGCGGTGAAATACATTTTCGGGCAAATCCAAGCGATCGAATCAAACGAAAAAATGAGTTGGCGGAATTTCGGCTGGCGCAAACTCGTATTTGCAGAAATAGCTTCATGTTAAATTCCAGTTACAAATGATACATTACTTTGAACGTGTTAAATGATTACTGGATTATACAACGCGATTTGAAATTGCAAACAACGCAAACAAACGAATTTCGCGCAAATTCTCCCGTAAAAAATCATCGAAAAGACCTAAGGAAATTTTGTAGAAGCGTTTTTCGCCCGCGCCAAAAGAACCAACAATTTCGCTACATTTCAATTAGTTGCATAACGGTCGCCAAGGAATAACATTTCCTTAAGGACGGCGTAGGGCTTGTTTTTCTTGGCACCGAGCGCGAATTCGTTACATTGACCGCGCAACTAATTTCTTATTTCGTCGGCAATTGAATTGGGGCGCTCCCGGCGAGTCAAGTGAAGTAACGTCTTTTTGCCGACAGCAAAAAGGGTTAAGAGGATGTCACATGTCTATAATCACGGAGTTAGGGTCTTTTCAGTTTGCGAAATTGTTAACAAAAATGAACAATTTAAATGAGAACTGTTCGATTCTTCAGTTTTGGGAGAATTAAATCCCAAGCCGAATTTCAATTCAATCAACCTATTTTGCTAAAATTTACAAGGCGTTTTTCCTCACCTCGAAATCGGCATGTAAGTTTTCAGTTATGGTAAAATGTGACGCATGAAGGGAATTCATTTTTTTTATAAACAATTGTGAATGCAGAGAGGGAACACGTTTTTTTTCCTGCCTCACAAACGCGTTCTCTAACAGTGCCTGCAGTAATTTGTAAATGTTTGAGTTTGTATGTTTAAAAGACTCTTTGATAGTGAGAAAATTGTATGAATTATTTGCGGAAGTTCATTTGGTCTTTCTACAGAAATATTTATGAAACTGCAAATGTCGGTAAATTTAAGGTAACTCCTATAAGTCATCTTAAATTAAAAAAATTTCAATCAATTACTACAAAATTCCAGTAAAATTTGGGAAAATAATCTACTGTCATGGCTAAATAAAACTAAACAATTGTTATGGTTTCAGTAAGATAGAAACGGTAAATTTTTCCTGTTAGAAACGAGTGAAAAAAGTGAACTAATGTCGCTACGATCGTTAAATTTGTGATTAATTGTTCACTTTATCGTATTTCAAGAAATCTGTAATAAAGTCGGTAATAAAGCTTTTTTAGCATGATTTAAACAATAACAACGGACCGTCGTGGCATGTCTCGCACTCGGTCCGGTTATCCTTCGCTGGAGCTTTTTGCGTCCCCGAAAACGGTGTCTCTGCATTCGTCGCCACCGTTGTCGTCGGGGTTTTGGTACTCGGTCTCTGGCTCTGGGTGACGTCTGGATCGATGGCATCGGAAGACTTTATGGGGATGATGTCATGTGGTGAGACCGTAGTGGTCAAAACGGTGGTTTTTGACTTCGTAATTGCTGTCGAAGTGAGGATCGTTGCGGCTTCTGTCACGTCGGTGGACGTGTCTGGAAAATGATAGAAGAATATCAGTGTCAGGAATAAAGAGCTTCTATAACATTTGTTATAAACAATTGTGGAAATTTCAAATCCAAACATTTAAAAAGTACTTTAAGTACAGTATTAGGGATCGTAGTTTTTCTATAGGATAGAATATCGAAAGAAAATGTACCTTTCATATACATTTTTTGGCATAGGTACACATTTAATGTAGATATTTCTCTCCACAAATCGGATAATATAAACAAATAATTTATGAGATCATTGTTACTTATTAACATTTCATTTTATTTTTAACTTTAATTCAACAATTCTTCATGTTCAATTAATCATTTCACAGTATTTTTTGAGTGTTTTTTTAATTTAATTTTATTTTAAAAATTAAGTGAATTTTATGCACATTTCCATGTGAAGTAGAAAGATTCATTTCAGCAAAAGAATAAGACTTTACAAAAACTGAATTCCCTGACACGTCAGATTTGCTCTAGTTTAGTGACGTTTCTCACACAAATTGTCTCGAAACGCAGCGTAAACACCAAACCGAAACAAAATAGAAGTTCGAATCACCGACATCGAAGTGTTTCGGAATTATGATACCATTTCCAATGAAACATTATGCTGATTGGCGAAGTGAGGGCCAATGAAAAAACACCGATCCATCTCACTCACTCGCAAAGCGAATTAGAGCGAGAGTAATTAAGAAAAGAAATGTTAACATTATTGAGCGCAATGTTATTTCCCAAAGAATATTCATAAACAATTTACCTTGAAACTCTATTGTTGATGTCTTTCTACGAGTCATAAATGAGATTAACAAACGAGAAAGCATATTCATGTCGAAAAATATTATTTTTTTACTGTTTATTATTCAGATTGTTATGTTAATCAAGCAACCCCTAAGTTGATCATTTAAAAAAGTATCTAAGAAGTCAACTTGTAACTCACACGAAATACAGGTAAAATATCAGAAAATAAATGATTACGTAACTTGTTTTCTTTGACAAATTTTGCATAAATAATCGAAAATTTCTAAACAGTAACTGCCATTAACTATTCTCTAAATAAAACCAAAACCCAGAACCAGAAAAAGTAGGGAAAATGCATCAATATTTAAGATAAATTCAAGAATAAAAACCATTCTCAAAATGTTCCAGAAAATTCCATGAAAAGAGAAAGTGACCTTGACCGTTTGTATAAATAGGAGGCGAATTTGAGCTTTCGGCCTATTCGCAGGAGGAATTTCCGTATTAACAGGTCTTTTCGAAGAGTAGACGAGTGACACTTTTCGGTCTGCGAGGACGTCAAGTGTCGTCGGGGACGTGTGGGAGATATTTGTCTGCAAACACGGTATCTCCTGGACTCTTCTTGGAATCCTTGGCCTGTGAAGGCGAGACTTCCTCGGAGAGTCAGCACGTCAACGAAAGCTCGTGCCTCTTCGGGCTTGGAGATACAATTTCGCGTCTTTTTTTCGTAAATAAATTCACCATTATGAACGTAAGTAAGTAGTCAGGAAGTACCCGCAAAGGTAAGTCGGTCGAAGACCGTTTTATATCCTATAAATGTTTTTCTGCATGTTCGTGTACCAGACAGGTACAATAAAAAGCCCGTGATGAAAATGACTAGTCCCTAACAGGATCCCCCAGATTCCTGAAACCAGTCTTCTGAGGCTTTATTAAAAAATAAAAAATTTGTCAAGATTTTTGTCTACCTTCAAGGTCAACCAAAACATGTTTTCCTGATTCTTAATACTGATATTAAATTCCGAACTCACTCCTATAAAAAAACTCGGTAACATTTTGTCATATTTTATTGAACAATCTATCTTGTAAATTGAAAATAATTTCTAAATTCTAATAATTGTGATAAAGGTAATGAATTATGAATAATTCTCTATTCTTTCAAGTTGCCATTAATTGTTAAGCTCTTTCCAGATTAGCCAGTGCTAATTAATCCAGCAGAAACAAAATATTGCTTGTGTCTCACCATTCATGCAGTAGTTGAAATAGTCGGGACAGCACATTGAGAAGTCGGCGCAATCGACGGTGCAGTAACAAATCTCCACCCCGCTGGCGGGCGTCGTTTCAAGCAGCGAATTAGTGCACTTGCCGCGACAAGTCTGCATCGCATGGACGATTTCCACTTGATCTGTATACATGTAACGGGATTATATGAATCCGGTTTGCATTATAATTGTTTTCTTTTTTTTCATCGTCGAGACTGTCGCATTTCATCCAAGCAGTGAAGCGAATTTTGTTTGGGTGTCGTTAAAGAAGATGAAAAATTTAGAATAATCTATTATGAGATATTTTCTGTTTAAAAATAACTTTAGAATTGGGTATAGCTGGGAAGAATTTGGATTGAAAAAAATCAAATTAATGATATTATTTTTATTTAAATCAAAATGCTGTACATTTCTCATTTATAAAAAAATTGTAAATGAATTATTATTCAATTAAATCATTATGTTAATTAATTAGTTTGTTGGAAGGAAATGGAAAAATGAAAACTGAATGAAATCAGAATGTACGATATTTGAGATTCAAATGAATTAAAATAAATAGAATTGAATCTGAATCAGACTATACGTCAGATTGCTTTTTGAAGAAATGTATATTTCATTTTTTTTCTTATTTTATAATTTAGTTATAATAAAGGATTCATTTATTATATTTTAAAATAGTCTAAAAAAATAGGAAATTCTATTAAATTAATAATTTCAATCATTCCTACTTTCATACATCAATTTTACAAGTTTGCATTTAATTCGAATCTGTTTCTTGGCGTTTACTATCTCATCTTTTCAAGATGTAAACAAACATAATGTATCGGATATCACTTTGATTCTCTATTTTTGTATCAAATAGACATTCCTTAATTCTTTTTCGCCTTAGGAATACATATTTTCAAGGATGTTTAATTTTATCAAAATCTGTTTCTCATTGCTTAAGAAAGTTAGGACTTCTGTAAGGAAATCTTAACTTTCATTGGGTGATTAATAAAAATAAATAAAAAGTGATTATAATATAATCATTGCTTACATTATTTATCCATTCCATCCATCATTAAATGTTATATAATGATGGATGGAATGGATAAACAATAATGGTATAATGCAGTTTTAATAAATTTTGAAACTTAGTTAAGTTTTGCTCTCTTTTTATTTCACTTTGAAATGTTGTTTCATTATATTATTTTTATTTGTTAAAAATTGTTTTTAATTTTTACTTTTTCCATTTTACTTCGGAAAAATTATTAGTTTGATTGTTCATTACGAACTCGCACTTGTGTCAATATAGTTCTCATTTTGTTAATATTCCGCACAATAGTCAAAGTTTCCTCGACTCAACAAAAACAAACGATATTCAATTACCGTCGTCTCTTGGCGTGACGTTTGGTACCTTGGACGTCTGGTTGCACTTTTCGCCCTGCCAAAGTGCAATATCGTCGACGGCTATGTCGCTGAGGTAACTTTCTCCCCGGACCCCTTCAATTATGATCTGAAACAGCCGTGCAATTAATACAAAAGCGAACGCTGCAATTGCACGAACCGACCCAATTACGAAAAGATCGCTCACTTGAAAATTCGATTCCACAGCAGGTAATTTGAAAATGCCATGGAGCCATTCATCTCCGAGATCACCGCTCTGCGTGAACATTAATCTCGAACTGTTTTCCGTTTCTGGTTTGAAATATACGTTGAGAGTGCCGACCGTGGCTCCGTACATATGATACCTGGCATTTTTCAATACAAATTTCAGTATATCCAGCTACTCGTTGCTTAACTGAATTCGGGTTTTATTGTTTGGCTTGCTTGCTGCGAGTCAGTGAGTACGAGTTATGTCTACATATGGTACTTAAGTGTAATTTGTGCGTTGTTTAAAACTGCTGCTGATACATTTTGGCGTTCGCAATTGAATTGGAAAAGTCACAAGTCAAAAAGTAGAGCTGTATATTGTGAGGTTACTTATTTTTTATCTTCGTGGTAAGAATGTCGAGTATGAAATATGATTCCATAAAACTGTGTGAGGTTTAAAAAAAATTTATGTTAGATAATATAAAAAATAATACTAAATTGAATATGAATATTAAATTTCAAATTAATAAATAATCAAACTTATAGTTTGAAATATAATATTAAATAAATTATTGTTGTTCTTATTAAATTACATTTAATCATAAATTTAATATGTCAATTTTCAATAGGGAAGTATAATAATATCTCTGTGATATAAATCAAACTGGGAACTTTGTAATAATATTTGTACGTATTTCAACTTATTTGCAGATGAAATTTAAGCAAAATAGTTTCAGCTTCATATCTCTGCAGAATCACTAAATTTGGTTGAATAATGAAGTGTAATAATACGATGTAATAACTTATGATTGAATATTTCAACTCATTTCATTGCTTCCTCCAAACTCGGCAACTTGTGTGTATACAATTGACTAAACTAAATCCCACGGTTTCACCTTTGCAACTTTGCAGAGTATTAAACTCGCTTCAAACGCATTACACTTTTCAAATATTTAAAAGACATTTATTACTACTGCAGTAACATTTATCACAGTAAATATTTTCAAGTAATTTTGAAAATCAACTATCCTATATAAATAAATTAATAAATTCAGATACAAACCACCCTTTGTTTGTTGGTAGATTAAAAAATCTACCAACCATTAACCGAATTGTTGAACATTTGCAAACCCCTATTTCAGTCGAATCGTAAATTGATCAAGTCCAATTTACACGATTACCCAAGTCCTGCAACCAGCCAAACTACAAAACCCCCACCCTGACCCTGCAACGAACCAAAACGAGAAGCAGCCGTTCTCCGCGAGCGACGAGTTGTACAAAGGCGACATGATTCGCGCCGTGTCGTTGACCAATTTGCCCGACGCCTCGATATAAAGATAGTAGCCTGAAAACAATCAATGCCCGATTACAGCTCGAGTTTCGCAATGGAGTCCAATCGAGTGCGTTCGAACCGCTGTTTACCGTCGTTTTCGCGACCCAGGGTGTGATCGAACGTTGGGCCGGTTCCAATGTGAGAACTCGGCGTGCCGAAATTGTGTCGCCGCCAATCGAAGTCGTGGATCGGGTCCTGCTCCCACCAGCAAAGATCCGGCTTTTCGAAGTCACATGACGTAGGTGGCGCTGCGTGAGTTTCTGCACACAAACCAGTTGACTGTCGTTAGCTCGCATTGAGATTTGACATCGATCGACACGCCATCTGGATCTATTTTCACTGTGTTTTAAACCGTATTTTTCATTTTTCACAGTAACTTCTTTACATTTCAATTCAAACAAATTTCGTTACATTAAGAGAATATAAGTAAATTACACGTGTGCAATTTAGTTTGTTTTTAAAAATTTTAACAAATAAATTTGTGAACATAGTGAAAATAGTTCTGATCCAGATGGCGTTCTGATCAATGTCAAATCCCAATTAAAGAAGTTATTTTAAATAAAAGTTTATTAAATGTAAGTAAAAGTTAAAGTTCTTTTAGAAAAGTAGAATACATGTATGGCCCATTAGTTAATGCAGACCAAACAGATGATGCTTATAGACAAACATTGTAACTTGGATGTCGCATTTCTCAAGAGAACCTCATTGCAAGTGAAAGCAAATTTACCTCGGCAGTAAGGGACGGTGCCGTTCCACTTTTTGCCGTTGCAGTAAATTTGCTTACTGCCAACCAGCGTGTATCCGGAGTCGCAGAAGTACATCAATACAGCGCCATCTTCGGCGACTGCCACGATTCCGTTCTCCGGCTTGGGGGGGATTGGGCAGTTGGAGTCTGAAACAGAAAGAGTTCAATTAAAAATCGGACACTTTGCAGGTAGCGCCATCTCCATCGGGGTGGCGCAGTCGCGACTGCTAATTTCGTTATGTCAGGATGGAGGTCTCCGGGGAACGGCGAGGTGGAGAATGAAGTTATTTAAAGCGACGTTCAGCGATAATGCTGAACTTATCGGCGTAAAAGTGTGATTGAGAATTATCGCGGTATTTTTGTATTGCCGTCTGTTGGACGGATTGGTATTTGTGGCGCGTATTTTTAAAATCGATATTCCCTTTTAGCAAAAACAAATAATTGATTTAGAAGTCAGTTTTTACTTTAGGTTTCTTGTTTGTAGTTCAGTTGAATTGTGATGTAAAATGGGTATAAGAGCATTTACTTGTAAAGAATATATAGGTAGAGATTCGAGTATTTGAGGTGATTCTAGGAGTTTCTTGATATGATTTATTTGATTACAATGTTCTTTTTGTTTGTTTCTGAACGAAAATAAATGATTTAATAATTTAAAATGAGACGAGAAATCAAATTACGATTCTTTTCGTTCTAACTATTCAATAAATGTATTTGGTGCACTAAATAAAATTAATAATTTGCTTGATTCCGATTATTGATTTTGTCTGTACCTAATTGAATTCAATGCTTTTCGTATGTAACGATACAAAATACCTAAATGCTTGATAAGTTGAATAAGTACCGTTTCAGCCAAGTTTTAGTTAATTACTTCTGCAGATTGACGTAAATGTTTTAAAATCTGACTGTATTTTATAGTAAGACTCGTTTAATTTTACATCGTTTCAAACGCTAATTTATATATGCCAAAATTTAATTAGCAAACGTTCGTAAGCGCTTAATTAATTTGGCTTAATTAATTAATAATCTTAAAGAAAGTTTTGTTAATAAACGTGATAATTAAACATTTAATGATTAATGTATATATGGCATTTGGGGTATTTTTAAAGTTACAAGTTAACCAATTTTCAACCGATTTTGAAAACCGATTCTAGTTTGCGTTCTGATGTTTAAAATGTAATAAAAAAACAAATTCTCAAGACTACCTTCTAAAGGAATTTTGATATCGTGTAACGATTTTTTACCTTCCATTTTTTTCCTTTTATTCATTCGAATATATAACTAAATAATATATTTATCAAAAAAGCTTTTGCAATATTTCAGTTAAAAGTTTGCAATTAAATATGAATAACCGGCTGAACTGTTAAATAAACCATTTTTAATATCGATTTTTTCAAAGCCAGCAACATTTGAGTTTATTTGTACGACATATCAAAGTAACAAAATGTGACTGCAAATTTTTCTCCATAAAATCGTTTTTCGATCAGTTTTCGGTGAACGATCTTTTATTAATAAAGTCCACACAGAAACTGTTTTTGATTATCTACATTCCATTCGTTTTTCAATATTTCTGACTTTACAGAAAGACTTTATTGAAAAATCGAATTAGATTGACTAGTTGATAACATACAATAAATAAATTAAAAAAAGCGTAATATTATATTATGATTAATAAAATAATGATGAAATGAAATGAAATAGTGTAAAATAAAATTACTCACTGACGCAAACAGGAATAGGCGTATCCCACTGCCCCCGTACGCAAGTTGCATATTTGTTGCCGCTAAGAGTGAATCCATCGTAGCAGAGGAACCTTATAGTTCGCCCTCTCCCTCGGATCCGAGCCTTTCCATTTTCCAGGGTTACCAGAGGACACAAATTGCGCCCATTATCTGAAATTAATTTTTCGAAAATCTATTACTATCATGACACCAACGTCACGAAACACAAAAAAACCTGCCATTGCTATCCCGTTTTTGTCTGATTAACGATTACTCGTGTAAATAAAGATGTAAAATTGCCCATTAACACGAACAATTCAATTTACCCATTAACTTATTACACCGTCCCTTTTTGCACTCAGCTAAGTGAATGAATTTCCGCCTCTCGAACTTTGCAAGACACGCTCGTTCCCTCTCACGCTAACTATTGTCATCGGTGATTCACATATTTTCAATTCTTTCCTCCATATTACTCATCCCCCGCCGTGATAATCTGTGTCAGTATGATACAAAATGCATGAAACCACTCCCTCGCAGCGAAGAACGAGTACTATTACATTTCCTTCTCACTTCACATTTATTAATCACAGCGAACCCTCTCTCTAACATTTCATTGCGATACCCTTGCAGTTTTAACTTTTCATCCCAACCACATTACCCGGATATCCTTTAACATCCGCAAATGATATTTTCACGAACATCTGGATTCAGTAAATTAACGGGTACAAAGAATTATTAAGCAATTAAAATATATGTTCCATCCATTAATATTCTTTCCATTGATTTCCTGGTAAAAATAGGAAGATATGACAAGTCCCATATATTGGGAATAAATTAGGAATAAATTAGAAATATCGTTGATAGAGTTTAATTTCGTCTGAAACTTCCATTTTTTGTTATAATGAAGTTAATTTCGCCAAATTAGACAATTTTGGCTTGTAATTTGATTTTTCATAAGTTTTTTTCTTGATCATTAATTTTAATTTTGTTCCAATCGAATTGATGTTCATATTGAATTCTGTGTTCTGATATCTCGTTGTGATATTTTGGATGTAAATTGATGTTGTTTTTATGGTCTTTGATTTTTTTGTCAATCTATTGGTAGTATTATTTATGTAAGGAAGTAAAAGAAGAATTAAAAATTGTGGTCATTCTATTTTTTTTTTTTTTTAATGAACGGGATAAAAGTTATCAATTAGAAACATATTTTATGAATATACATTTCCAACATGACCAATATTCCTACTTTTACTAATTTCAGTAGATTTTTTTTATGAGAACCGAGTTTCGCGTTTGCGAGTCGACGCGCAAAGTTCCGCAAATCGATAACGAAATCGCACTCACTTAAACTTGCGCCGAAACTGACACACGCGAAGATTATGGGGAAGAAATGCTTCATTGTTCAGGCGGCTGCGTGGAACTGTTGTTTCGTCACTAGGCACATTACTTTGCAGCGAGGAAAATGGAAAATGTCGCGCGCAAACTACAAATTGGACTTATGAATGATGTCGGCTCCCGACTAGCGCGTTCTCGTCCCGAGACTATCCGCGTCGCTCGGAGACGCAGTTTCCGTCTGTGCATTTGTGCGATTGGTTACTATCTGCTTCCGGTTTTCCTTATCGTCGGGCCTTGAAAAAATATTTTTCTCGCTCAACGCGTTTCTGGTCTATTTTTTCTCAAGCTCGTTCGACGGCCAAACAATTCCCGCCACTTTCGACGGGATGCACTTCTCTGGTTGACTCGGGCGTTTGTTATCGAGCCGATTGATGGCTGGATAGAGCTTCCTTATCCTGACAGAGTCGCTGAATTTAGATTCAGCGACTTTAATTATTCGGGACCACTTTAATTTTCATCGGTACCTTTTCTGAGAGCTAGATTAGGGGACAAAAATCTAAAAAGCAAGTTTTTGGTGGAAAATTGCTTTTAAGATTTAATAACAATGTCATATTAGTTATGAAGTAATTAAGCAATTTTAACCAATTGTAACCAACTAAAAAGCATTTTTTGACGAATAGAAAGATACGGTGCAAAAAATGTACAGTATTCTGACGGAGGTCCTTTGGACCGATAAATAAGTTTATTTCATTTAATGCAAAATAACGAAAACAATGATCATGGTACATGGAAAACGCAAAAATTTCCTACTTGCGCTTGCGTTTTCCAAAAACTTAAATAACCAGATAAAGATCATTCCAAAGTCAATTGATACAGGAAACGACTCAACGTTTTTACATTTCATGATCGTCGATTGTTCTGCGCGATGTAACAAGGTACCACTATTTTTTTACGAAACGATTTTTTTTTTCGAGAGAGAGATAATACGAAATGAAAATGTGGTATATACACAGAATTCGAGAAATAAATAGAACGTAAATAAATAATGCAAAACAAATAACAGATTAATTAAGGTTGCAAGCTCCTAAACATTCTCTTGCATTATACTACAGCGAAATAAGTGTTGCAGTTTCAGGCATTTCATTCGCTTGCAACGAATATGACTAAAACTTGTTGCATGGTGATGTTAGTACCAACCTGAAAAACACAAATCTCATTTAGAATATTAGAATAGGGTAAATGTTTTGTTCATTGATTCATTTAGCCTGCAATGGAAATTAATTTTACAACTAATTTTGGTGAAATTACTGCCATTCGTAGATAGACTTAAATTAGGAGTTAATAATGGAATAAACAACAAATTAGCACATAGAGCATAACTCGTCCAAAATGTACATTAAAGGCTCCTTTAAATGAGCTTTTGTATTATTATGTTCCCTTTACTTTGCAGTATTTTACTTCAGTTCCCATTATTAATCAATTAATTATAGTGAATTGTTAATGAAAACAATCATATATGCTGTCGAATGACGTCAGTATCGGTGATAATTTGTTTGAATTAAATCTTACACATTGAAACTATTGAAAATTATCCAGTAGGGATACTCACTGTAATGGTACAATGTTACACCATATGCCTATGGTGATCTTGTCCACAACACCTTGGTCTCTCTTTTGTTTGAGAGCACTGTTTCCGTTTTGATTTTCGGACGGATCTTTCATTATCCGAATCAGGCGAAACCTTTCTGCAGTCCTGGTGACAGCAGTCTTGGTGGTAACAACATTTCAATTGCTCACAAGAGAATCTGTTTTTCGATCTTTCTTGGCTTCTAAGCTCATAGTCGTCTCTCTGATCGTCTCTCTGAAAATGTCACAGTTTTCAATTTCAGTCTACAAATAACAACTTTCAAATAACATGATAATTAACATGATAATTATCATGTTGTTTGAAAAAAACGAGTTTTCAATAATATGAGAACTTATATCTCATATGAGGTGTGAGACTCATAAGAAAAGAGAAATCATATGTAATTATATGAGATCTCTTTCGAGTTCTCATACCAGTTATCATAAGAGATATCATATATGAAATCTCACATGAAAAATCATGTCAATTTCGCATTTAAGAATTCATATGAGATTTTTCATGGGCATATTACATGTCGATGGTGGCACCGGCTATTCTGGTTGTCCCTCATGCTCGTCGTCCTACTGAAGCAGTCCGATCGCTGGTTGTTCCAGGACGACATCCGGCCACTCTTTTTGCGTGACTGGTCGTCCTCCTGGCTCAAGTAGATCGGTTTCTTCACTTTGCGGTGCTCGTCCTCCTCCAGAGCCACGAACTTGGCCGGCTGCGACATTTGCGACATCGAGCTCTCCACGTACTCGCTCAGCACCGCCGCCTGCGGCGGGTTCTTCTCGAAGCCCTGGGAAAGGAACCGGACGGGTCTGCACGCCGCTTGGCTCAGCATCGGGCAGGCGCGGCGCTGGATCATCTCCGCGGCCTGGTGCGCGTCGCCGCTGACCATGTGCACCACCGGCGCCATCACCACGACGATTTTCATGTCCTCCGACTCTTTCATGTTCGCGGGCAGAACCTGGTTGAGGAACCGGTCATGTGACTGTTGTGAGTGAGGGACTGGAGCCATGTGACTGTTGTTGTACTTATGCCGGTGACTCATTTCCTTTGACAAGCTGCGTTGGGGCAAGTTTTCCTGTTCTTCTCCGCTCGACAGTTTCGACCTGGAGGCGTACCTTTGCTCGTCGCTTCTTGAGCCAGACCGTTCTTCGGATGACCTGTATTTGGCAGGTTTGCACTCGCTGCACTGGGGAACGTTGGAACTGTGACTGTGACTTTTCTGCACGTGAGAAAAGTCGTGCGACTCTTTCGGTTTTGACTGATGAAAGTGTTGCGAGCACTTCCGCGTATTGCGTACGTCTCGTTCATTCACGTTCGCTTTATTGTATGAGTCGACTTTGTGGGTCCTTTCCAGGAAGTGGAACTCTTTAGCCGTCTGAAATGGAATACAGATTGTGTTTGGGAACGATCGAAAATGTATGTTTGGATAAAACGAAAGCTGATGATACCATTGACTGAAACAAGAAATGGAGGCAGAGTTTTTACTGAATATTGTCTCTCAATGGACTCAATTATATTTAACAATCATAAAGGGTCAAGAGTCAAAAATTAAAAAAATGTTTGAGCGAACCTTGTTTTCTTTGACTATATATAGAATTTTTTGATTAATTTTTTAAGCACAAAAAATTGCAATTACTCATGAAATAGTTGGAACGCGATGAACTTACGGAACCTAAAGCTTAAGAGATAAGCAGAATGCTTAACTTTTTAAAGTGAAAATGAAGAATTTTTAAATAAAAATTTGTTTGGCAGTTTGAAAGTCAATGAGGGCACTAAAGAAAAATGCGTGTTTTTAAGGTATTGTAAAAAAACAAACAGATGAATTTGTGTTCACACAAATATGATTAATAAGGTAGTATTAAGATGTTTTACTGAAATAATTGATTGATTACCAAATTATTTATTGGCAGACTTAAAGGGTTAATTCAATTGTAGTCACTTGTGACTTGTCAACAATTAAAAATTAAATTTTTACTAACAAAGGTAAACAAACCCCACTCCATCTTGGCGAATCGGCAACCATAAACATCATTGTTAGAAGTTTGTTCAGCTAGGTTAGATGGCGCCAGCGCAAGTAAAACGCGATACAACGACGAGTCACAAGTGACCACGTTTGACCCTTTGAAGGTTAATATAAATTCATGAAAAAGTAATTACCTATATCTAAAAAGTGAAATTAATTTATAATAATAAAAACTTAGCGACATACACATTTATGTAAATTGTCTAAAACTTCACTTAATTTTAAACAATTCCAATATTTTGTTATATTATATATAAAAGCTCTTGTTGATTGAGAACAACATATAATTTTCTTTCACTGCAGCTTTTAGACAATGCAAAATCGGTAATCTCCAAAATCTGGATTAATAAGTACGAAATTTCACCAGCTAATATTGTACTTTTATATTTTTTATAATTTTTCCTCTATAGTATTCTTTGTTTTTTCAGTAGGATCATATCCTCTCTTAGAATGTGTTTCGAAAGTTTAGAATCCTTTCAAATTGAAGCAAAATTCCTTTTAATTCTTTCACAAAAATATTTTGCTTTGGCGCAAAATGAACAATATATAACAATACATTTTTATTCATAATTCATTTAAACTTTGAGCAATAATTATTTTAATCATTTCTCATTATTCACATCCATTTTATTCAAAAAGTACGCATCCCTGATTTTAACTAGCACATTTCTGACCATTAAATTGCAAAAACTCAAGAAATACTACAATCAAGTTGAAATCTCATTCTACAATTTTCAAAAACTTGTCTTCTTCCTCTGATTTCTATTGCTAGAAAAAGATGTTCAAACTTTATTTTAATTTCATACTCCACATTTGGAACCAACCAAAAATGTTAATTTTGCTTGGTTTTATTTTGTTATACAATTTTATAAAAAACAACCCCCAAAACAATAGCTGCTTCAAAAAAGTACTCTTTCAAAGACATTCTTTCCTAATTTAGGCTTGCTTAAACGTCGGTTGAACCTGGAACATTTGGTACCCTATTAAAAACGTCATATTGAAACATACAGAAACATATTAGAATATCTGTGAGAATGTTACGTGTCAAAACGTACAAAGACATATTTAACTGGATTCAGGCTGGGTATTGTCACCGTTTTTACATACAAATTACGCTTAAACGAAATCGGCGTTAAAATTTGGGTGAAAAAAATATCCACAAT
>JABFPB010000804.1:0-31444 GCA_022817645.1 Ceratoteleas bidentatus
ATATGAATCTGATGAGGATTCCTCATCATGCCCACATCAATTCCAAACGTTACTTCGGTAGTCAGGGCCTGATATGGATGCCCGATGAGTTTCTGATCCGATGATGTGGCATCCTGATGAAGCCCTGATCTCAGCATAATAACAATTTTTACTAGGGATAGTGCAGACGAAATTTGTGGCATCTCTGGAAAAGTGTGACGCATTGAGAGACGAATGGTAACTTTACAGAATAAATAGTTGTGTAGTATAAAGTGCAGGAAAGGTGTTTGAGAGGCTTTTTTCTGAACATTTTTGGGTTGTCCAAAAACGAGAGCGCCCGTTTTTCGCGACTTTGATAAATTCGTTTTATGATTCGTAACTGAAAAAAAAGAAATGTCTTTGGAATGGCGGTTTTGCTCGATGATTGATTTCGGAAAAAGAATTTTAAGTCAATGCCGAACGGCTCGAAGCAATTTCACGACATAAGTGCGGTTTTATGTGCGAAAACGCGGAAAACCAGTTTGTTGAAGGCTGACTTCTTTTTGTAATTTTATTTTAAATATTGCGTAAAAACGGTTACCATGTAAACGTGCACGCGACCATTTTCCCCCTTTTAGTTTTTCATGTTGACTCTTCATTTGTGTTGATTTGTTTTATGTCGAAACGCACTGCATTTCACGCACTTTTTTCATTGCATAATATTCCCTCTGCAAAACGACCCTTTTATTCCAAACTTTTTGGGGTTATTAATTGACGTCATCCGTTGTTTATTGTCGCTCTGTAAAATATGCAAACGTGATGTTACACATTGACACTTTTTGACAGACCAGTTACATTCCCTGGTGTGAATCAAAGTTAATGAAAAGCCCTTTGGATTTTTTTGAGTGGATGCGTCAAACACAATTAAAAATTTGCACATAGATGATTCTTTTTTGTCATCGCTTTTACAGCACAGTAAAGCATACATTGCTCAACAACCCCAGAATCACTATCATTTTAATGACGTCTGCGAATTGTGCGATAACAACGTAATTATTTATCAATCCTTTTATTCAAGAACAATCCATCAGTCTTACGCGAACGTCGGTGTATTGCCGCAATTCGACATTTGGCAAACGATGCGAGTTGCTCACCATTTCAATTTACACAGTAAATTTGGTTTTTCGCCAATTGTTTTCTTGGCTGAATATTGCGAAAATCAATTCGGTGCAGACGCTCGAAAACTTCCGCCGAGAGCCATTACCGAAAAAGAAAGTCGATAAGAATTCAAATAACTGGGAGCTTAGTGTTACAACTGTCTAACTCGCGGGTTATCGGCGATAGGTAAGCTTTGGTCAACCGTAATTGAGGGCTTTCGCAAACTTTCCACTTGCCCGAAATTTCCTTCTCGAGTGCTAAGCTCAGCAAATTATCGCGGAAACACTGTAATCTACTCTCAATCGCTGCTCCAAATTACGTAATATTTTCAATTACATTTGCAATTCGGGCCGTCACGAACAATCGTCCATCGTATCGCGGCGTGACTTTTGCTCGGCGGCGCAATTAGTCGCGCGCAAGCACGCGGCGGAGCGAATTCGTAATGACTCGATGACACGAATATGATTATCAATAATTCATTAAAAGTTCGATTAAGCCGGCGCCCGGAACCGGGGACATATCGCGCGTCTGAAATTGAACCTTGAAGATTCCGAGCGGCTCCTTTTCTCATTCTCCGGCGCATACTTGGATGAGCCACCGAACTTTGAACCAACGTAATCCGAATTATGGTTTCCTCGTCGCTTTTCCGGCTCCGTCGCTGTGTGTACTCCAAGTTCCGCGGAGTCCGATTATCTTACGCGGAAAAAGTTTCGCCGGTTTTGCCGTGGATAGGAAGTAAATAAGATTTTAATGCAAGAGCGTCTTTTCAAAGTCATTTAACAGATTGCTGTTCTTACAAGAGCGTCGTCGTCGCCGGCGAACACTTTGTCTTCATTCGTTTCCGTGACTCGGCCTCATTTCGACCCCGTCCTCCCGCGGACGAAATCAATAACAAAACAAAACAGTTACACCAGGCCGGCCAAACTCGTGAAAAATTTCCAGCTATAATCATTTACGAAGCGCCGGGGACACGCCCATCCGGCGACGATAGGTGTCGCTGCGACGGCGCTGCAAATCGACGCCGGCGACATCTATCTTCGGCGATTTATTATTTTTGCCGGCGCGGAGCTCTTTGCGCGTTTTTTCGCCGAGCTCTTTTAGCATGAAAATTTCTGGCCCGTCGAAGGCGGGCCAGGACGAATGCGCCGCTGCGTTTAGAAATTGCATTCTTGACGTTAAGCATTTCATTAAAAAACTCATTTGGGAGTTTTCTTCCTGTATGAAAGTTCGGCGCGCAAACGCCGTAAACGCGAACTTACAAAGTAAAAAGTGGATGCGAATAAACTATGAACTAATAATTTGGGCTAGGAACCTCGAGTTGGACGAATGGTATAATTTCGGCTAAGTAGTGCAGCTTGTAATATTCATAATACATTATTCTGCCCCGCACCGAATTTGATGCATTGCATAATTGTACTGCGGACGGGTTATATTGACATTAGGAAGGGGTTTAGCGAGTTACCTTGTGTAAAATGTGTCGGTAATCAGTTTCGGGCTAATTTTGGAACTCTGCCGTTCGATGCAATATGGGGTTATTTTCTGTGTTCGTTTATTAATGGATTTTCGTTGTATCGTTGGTTGTATTCTAATTCGAAAAATAAGTGCTTTCACAGACAACCGCATTTAAGGCCACATTTGGATGAAAGTAATCTAGATGATATCTGACAGACAGACAGTTATTTTTAAACCAGAAAATGTCAGTATTACCTTAAATTGGCCAGAGATATTTTATCAAAATAGTTCTTTCGTTCAAAAAAAGTACTGAAAATAAAAATTTTCAAAACCATTTTTTCTACTTTACAAATGTAAGTGCTTGCTCAAAGTGACTATTAACGCCATCCAATATTTTAACGTTATCTTTGTATCGCTTGAAAGTCCAAATGGCGTTAACAATTTCCCTGCAAGGTGCCGCGGCGTTCAATGTGTCTCGCGCAGAAGCAGACATCGCCGACTTTACAGCGTTGTCCAAACGAGGCCTTTGTAACTTGCTGCTGGCAAATGATTTGCTGAATTGGCGATGAAACTGTTATACGACTCAGAATTGTCGATATTCGGTACGTGTTGTATTAACCTATTTCACGTGGCGTTCTTCAATTATGGCAAACCGCCTTCACGTTTCTGTTGGTTTTGCTGCTACCGGCGCTGCTGCGTTATTTATGAAGCCTTGCAGCCCAGGGGTTCTAATCTCCCACGGTGTTTAGTCCCGGCTCCATGATCTACCGTCTTTGCTAACCGAGTATAATACAATACCCAGAAGGCACAATGAAAGCTGAAACACCATCGACGTGTCTCTGCTTCCATCGAACGAATTCAACATATAAATTTAATTCGCGAAATTTGGGCCTGGTTATCGCCGCCGGAATGGTACATAGCTATCCCGTTTTACTGCGCAACATTATACGCGAGTAACACCCGCCTGGTGCAAATAGAAATGCAAGTTTACGCGAAAGGATTACGACGTGTGCAGTAAACACCCTCTCGTTTTGATTGCGCTAACTAACGTGGTGCCTCGTAGAGTCGTTACCTGCAACGTAAAAACGATACATGGGTCGGAAGATTTTTCGACACGGCGCCGCGAAAATGAACTCGGGTCTGGCGAGGTTCGCCAATTAGTGTTACAGTTTGTGCCAATTTATGGCGAAAGTGGCATTATCTATGTCGTAAAATTTACGGATTTGGCTTTCACCGTCTACCGGAGTTAGTGGGCGTAAATTTTACAACGAAAGTCGTCGTACGGTGGAACGCAGGCAAGAGGAAGCTCAATTTTCTGCAATTATCTCGCAAAGTTGACGAGTTGTCGCGCGAGTGTCGCGCTCGATAGTTTTCGCGGTAGCGCGAAACAAAAATGTTCCACGGCATTTCCCCGGAATTTTTGCATATCACTTTTGACCCGGCTAAATTTTACATATTCTCTGTGCGCGCGTTTTTACGTAATCCAAATATATATGCACATTGTTGCGAGAGAAAAAAATGATATCGAATATAGTATGGATTTGCGCGCGCACGCATATGATATTAGAGGCAATGGAATAGAGACTGAGCAATCTAATTAAAAATAATATTTCGTGCGCGAACACGGATTAACGTGGTCGTGTATATTTCACGAGCCGAAAGTACACATTTATTCACGTCGCTTGAATATTTGAGATTACGAAACCTTTGTGTCTGAACTTACAGAAGGATAAGATGATCCCCCGAACATGAAATTTGTAAAATTCAAAAGTACTCGCGTCCGTTGGTTTCGTGTTCAGGAATCCACTTTATTTTTCGCAGCGAGCGCACGGGAAAAATGATTTAACCGGTTGCGCTGCTCATGAAAAATTACGAAAATTCGTTACCAATTCCGACACGAGGTCTGCCAATAAGTAAATGCGATCGTCTGCAACAGCGAACCCTGGGCGTAATTATCGTCGGATTTTCGCTAATGAAACAGCAGGTGTCGGTAGCCGTGGATCGAACTTGAAAGAACGAGGAAATAAACGTCCAAGTTTTTATTTAAAAGGGGGATTGGCCCATCACTCATTCCACGCGAATATTTGATCAGCGAAACTTTTCAACTCTAATTTGAAAAGTTTTCAAGTGAGAATATATATATATATCCGTACATATCTATATCTACATTATTGTATCTTCGGGTGTGTATGCACGTTTTCATGGCACAATTACGACAAATATGAAAAAAGGAAAACCAAATGTTTGTGTGTCGCTGCGAATTTAATTAGCAAATTAGCTTTTTCCCGACATAGGTTTTTGATCTGAGCCCGTCGCAGCCATTTCAACGGCAATGTTTTATTTTATGATTTCATTTGCGCAAAATGTGTTACGTTATTTCGAGTTCGTTCGGCACAAAGATCGCGCCGGGAGAATTATACGAATTTCTCTCAAGAGCAGCGCCACTCGCTCATTTATTAATCAACATGACGATATTATCGCTGACTTTTAGCCGATGCCAATGAAATCTGCAATATGATTTTTGCGCGTCGCCCATTTTTCCGCAAAATCGCAATTTCGCGGTAGATTAGGGGGTTCTTCAGTGCGGTGATTAAACGTGAAATACGGTTTATTATCCGAGCAGTATCTGATAGTTAAATACAGTACAATGGAGCGCAGATTATACATTGAGCAATTCACGTTGTACGGTCTATTATCGAGATCTTCCAGGACGGGTTGATCGGTGACTCGCGTTCATTATGTAAACTGTATTATCGTTTCCATTAGTCAAAAAAGCCTGTTACGATTTCTTAATGACATTTTTCGAATTAAAATGACCATGCCCAATGCACACGAACAAACGATGCATTTGCAGCATACATACGTCGGCAAACTGAAAATGTTGATTATGCGACTGAACATTGCGTAACTATTACTGTTTGCGTTGTGCTTCTGTACTCGCAAAACGGAATTATTGTGCTGCTTAATGTTGTGCTCCAATTTGTTGTAAAATATTCAATTACCATCCAAAGGAAGCGTTCAATTTAAAACAAAATAGCACGGAATGCTCATTCGGTGAACATACGTATAATCTGAAAATAAGCACGCTGGTGTACTTATGCGTGAGCATTCATAGTTACAAATGTGTCAGTGTTTTTGTAATTGCTTCTTCGCTCGCGTTTACGAGCGCAAAGAAGTTCACCTTTGACATTTAAAAAGTATAATTTCCGGACGCGCGGATGTAAATCCGCAAGAACTTTCACCAAACATTTAAATTCCGCGTTTAAGTAACCATAACCATATTTTACGCTTAAGATTACCATAAATTATCATCGTAACGTTTCATCTATACAATAAGGTTCGCGTACCAGCCAAATCTATCGCCGCGCAAATTATCCGCCCACAATAAGTTGCCGGGGAATGAATAATGCTTTGTCAAATGGCTGAAATTTAAACCGATAATTCCAGCTTTAATCATTCGACGAAATAGGATCGTTTAATCTCGATTAAGAAAAACGGGCTACAAAAGCCCGACGGTGAGCACAAAGACACACACAAATGCACGGCGAAAGAACACACTGCAACACCCCGGTACAGCAAGACTATATTTCTTCTAAGGAAGAGTGAAGTGTTTTGCCGAAGCGCCAGTAGGGCTTGATGGTATTTAAATTACTTGAGCAAAACAGTTTGATTCATGAATCGAATTATACATCTTTATACAAAACGATTAAATTTAATTAAGGCGCGATTAAAGCTCGGAAAACTCAGATAGTCCGAATCGAACGTAATTGCACCACATTCAAAAAGTTGCTCCCCCGTTATCTGCCTTGGGTTTCTCGAAAAAGGCCGTGCCCCGCGAATCTCGTTAAGCGACAAAGATTTGAGACTCAATTTATTTAACGTCATCCAGATCGTGTCGCTGTGACGCGATGTTTTGTCCCATTCAACAAAATAAATAGGCATATTACCGGGAACCGTTGTGTTTCATCATCTCGAGCAGCACTTTGTCGAGCGACGCGCTCAAATGAAGAAAGTTGTTCTTTAATAAACGAATCGGATAAAGTACGCAACGTTGAAACTCGTAACTGACACAATTTTCGCGCAAACATCACGAATAAATTTGCCAGACTACCGAAATTCTTCAAAACGACCCGCGTGTAACCCCGGAGGTTTTCCGTGAGGAAATATTCAACCCCGTCCATCCGAAATTTTACCGCAAACAAAATCCCCTTAATTCGTCGCGCAAACTCGATAAACCCAACACATTTTACGCACCAGGTAATTGCAACCTTTCACTCATTTACGGACAAAAACGGCAAGAAGCCAGCGCAGCGCTGCCCCCAAATTGACCCGACGCTCCTCCATTATTGGCCGAGCGATCGTAAATTCGCGAGCGAAAAATAATTCGCCGCAGCACACCGACGTCACATTTATTGTATCGCAGGCACTCTTAGAAACGACTTTTTCATCGGAAGAGAATTTTCGACTTTTAAATGGAAGAGAATTTTCTTTTAACTATTTTTTTTACCAAGAACAAAATTTTAATTTTCCTTTATTAAAAAAGAAAGTAGGTTAAAAATGCATCCTTTCGAATGAATGAAACATATCTTAACCTAAAAGCATTCCAGTCAAATGAAATGAAATCGACTATGTTCTCTAATTAAATAATTGTCATGTACCACTACATTAAAAAAATGTATAGTGTAAATTAAAAAATATCCCTTTCAAGTCAGACAAAAAGAAGTTCTTTTTTGGTGACAAGGAGTACTTTTGATTGTACACAAAGATAATTTTCATTTAAAAAATGTTTTTTTCCTTCCGAGCCCCGGATGAGTTGAATGAAAAAGGTCATTTTTTCAAAAATAATATGTGCTTTAAAACAAAAGCTTCTCGTTCCAAAACAGTTTTTTTCCATCGAATCAAATATCTCTGCATTAATTATCGAATTAATCGACGATCCGACGGTGAAACCCCATTCATCGTCTCGGCCGATGACTTTTGCCGATCGTCGCGCATCACTGGCCACCCCCGTAACCCAGATTGCCGCCGAAATAAAAAAAGAATTCATCATTTGCCCGGGCGTCCGGAATTCATCCCGCGAACAATCCGGCACACATCCGTCCATTAATTATCCGCTCCGCCTTGACCATATTCTCGGTGGCTGGGCGCGGGCGCCCTCTCGCCGGCGGATCCAAAAGCGCGCCGATCTTTAACCCGGAAACGCGCTCGGGCTGCGTGGCGCGCGCCGCGCGTGCAGCCGCCGAAAACAAACGTCATCCCGCGTGAGTAATGCAAATCCACAAAGGCAATGCAAATGAGCGCATCAAACGCAGTTATTCCCCGCCCGTCCCTCAAAGTAGCCGAAACGAGTGACGAGGCCCGACGGGTGCGTGCATCTCCGGTTGCGAGCTGCCGCTCGAGCTCAGTCGCGGAGCGACGTTGTGCCCGAACGTTTTCACCGCCGATCAATACGCCTCCTCCACTGCTACCAACGCCACCGAGAGCGAGAAAGAGCGCCAACATTACCGATATGGAGCCATCTAGAACCCCCCCCCCCGACACCCTCCACTGTGTCGTCGAGCTGTATTGCTGTCATTGTCGCGTTTTCGCGGAGAGAAAATTATAACGAGCGTCGTCGTGCGACGAATACATTTTGATAGCGACGGCCATGCGCGGCGGCCGGAGACTGAGCTCTGGAGCCAATGGGGTTCGCGCATTCGGCCAATAAATTTGCGATGATGGTGACCGGATTCGGGTCATGTGGATGACAGTCGAATGAAGGGATGGAGGGATTAGATTTTTGCGACAATTTGTGAGAGGATGAGGGGGAAGGATGCTGGGTGGGAAATAGTTTTCTAAGTGGGTTTTTCGGGTTTTGTTGGTTAGGTTGGGGGTTGGGTGGTTAGGAACGTCGCTTGCAAGCTTCGCGTTCGAGTTTCGCGGCGCAAATTATTATTGTATTTCTATTCGTATTTATCTATTGTGTTTTGCACATAATACATCGCCGTGTAACTGTTTCCTTACATTTCTAGTTCGAATAGTCGGAGTATACTAACAGTTACATATTCATAGTCGGCGCTTTGCTTACGCGTTTTACTGTTCCGCTAGTTTTCATGCTGATATCTGACCGTTGAGATTTCTTTTTGCAATTTGCTTGTGGGTTTCGTATTCGCGTTGTTGTTAGTGGTGTTTTTGTTGGAATTAGTCGAACGTGTCGTCAGTTATGCCTTCGCGATATTCGGTTTCAAAACATGATATTTGCACTGAGCGAGCTGGCAACGCAGTATTTCTCATTTTTGCTAATTCTAAATTGCTCGTCTACCAGCGTCCTTTCTGCGGTGTATTTACAGCGTATTATAACGCTAGTATCTCGTGTAGCTTCAACCTCATTAGATTTTCCATTTCTGCAGAAAACTTTTATGTACTACGTTGCCTTGTTAGTTCATACATCTTTTTCATATCTCCGCTGATTATTTCTCAAATTACAAATATCTTTGATCATTTTCTTGTATAATAGCTTCCATTACATGCATTGTAACGAGATGTATATTATATATTACATCTACTGTTTCCTGTTCCATATGCCCAGGTTTCCTTTGCAAGTTATATCAACGTACCTTTTTGCCTTCTGTAGGTAATTTTCACTTCCTAAGGAAAATGTTACTTCAGCTCAAAGACCGTTTTCCTTTTCGAAACATCCGGGTTCCAGGTATGTAATTTTCAGTAAAGATTCTGACTCAGCGAATGTGTTCTTCTTACTGTCAGCGTGAAAGTCAGCAACCTAATTTAAAAGATGTTATTTTGAACTTGCATTCAATTCATTTTTATATTTCAGCATGTTGACAATTAGTCCCAATTTCAAAATCAACATTGAAAACGGGATGCTGTAAAATTCCGGTACTGTTGCCGGAAAATGGATGCCAGAACTTTTTCTGTAATTTTACAAATGGAACTGTAATAGTTTACAGATTTGTATGTAAACTTACAGCAAGTGTTGTAATTTTACAGAAAATGTTCTGTAACATTATTAAGCTAGTGACAGCTATTTAACCTCCAAATTTACTGATTCGAATAAAGTAATTAAAAGGTTTGTCAAGGTCACAAACATTGTGATATCAGTTCAATTTCTTTAACCTCAAATTACCGAAAACTGCATTTGTTTTATAATACCTTCAAACACGTTTCACATAAAACATCGTACATTCATTAAATTTCTCTGAAGTTCATAAATGTCTGGAAAATCGCAGTTCTGTGAAAGTTCAACTCGATTGTAATTTTACGGCTACAGTGTCGTAATTTTACAGAACATATTTTCAGTGATCAGTATTGTGCAAGCTGTAAAATTTTAATGGTCAGGAAAACAGATTTCCCAATTGTAATAGACTGGCAGGCGAAGCCTCCGGGGTTCATAAAGCAGTTTTGCTAAACATTGTTGTCATCTCTTTGAGCAAATTAATTAATCTATCCATCATACCTAACTCGAATCAAAATGCAACCTGATGAAAATTGTGACATCCAATTTCAATAACAACAGATACAAAATAGCAACCTTCGCGCGATGCCACGATATCGATTCTGCGCGTACACAAACACACCGTCAATGCTCCTATTTACATCATTCCCAAATAGAATTTTCCGCCATTTTAACCTCGAAATCCACGAAAACCTCTGCAACGCCACACACTAACAAGCGCATTCATTCTCCGAAAAGCGCGTTAAAATAAATTACTATTCCTCCCAAACATCGCACCTTTCGTCTTTCCCCAGTTGCTATTATGTCCCAACCCGGGTGTAAAAGTACACCACTCGCGCTGCCTGAAATTAAACATTTCGCCGAAAATTCGATATCGTCGTAATTTCCGGACACCGCTACATCTTGAAAGCTTCGCAGCATTCATACGAAAGACTGCCGCAGTCGCAGCCGCGCCCCCCTAGCATATATCCTCTCAGAGTTCCTTCGTATTTACGCAGCGAGGAAGAGCAGTGGCAGACGTTTCCCCTTTCGTAACCTAACGAATCTGGGCTATCAATTTTCGCTCGGCCGATGAAAGTTGCGTCGCCACCGTGGCGACACGCTTTCCGGTCCCTTTCCCCGGTCTCGCGTGCGTTTTATCCTCGCACGCGAGATATTTGCGCGTCATCGTGGCCTCGACGCGTGCTCATTAATTCACTCCGAGATGAAATACACATTCTTGATGGGGCAAAAATGAACCCCCAGGCTTGACGGAAATGAAATGGCCGAACATGACCGGGAAAAATGACCTCGTTTCCGACGGGGAAAAGTTTCGGCCTGTTGCGACCTTTGTTGTCATTGTAATCGTCATAGTTGTCGTCTGTGGTATTTGTAAGATTAAACACTGATGGCCGGTGGATCGAAGTGGGATTTGATGGCTAAAAGAAAAGCGACCGGATTATTCGGAGATGTGGCCAAGGGGGTGGAATGAATTAGGGGTTGAGAATAATTTGTGAATTTGTAATTTGTATTTAAAGCGTTGGTCGGGGTAGGTGTTTGGAAGTCGGAGAAATGTGTTTGGGGAAGGTTTTAAAAAGACATTTTCAACGATTTGGGGATCTCGAAGTTTTTTCGGTAAAGTTTGCAAGCTCGAGGAGCATTTTATTGTTACTGCGGATACGCCGTCGAGTGTCTAAATTATTCTAAATTGGTAAACTTCGTTGCTTACTTTTACGTCGATGCGCTCGCCCTTGTGAATTTCATTACGCAAATTACAACGGGGATAACCTATTTTTAATTTATTTGCAATATATCGCAAAAATCTGTACCTCGATGGCGCACCGAAATTCGGCAATGGAAATTCAAGGGTTCTAATTAAGCGCTGGCTGGCGCGACGTTTGTTTCGGATTAAATTCGTTTAATTTTGTTGTTCCAAACGAGCGTAATTTCTATTTAATTACATGATTAATTTAATATTTTAGCTGCGTCCGCGGGAAACTAATTAGGTTTTTCCTCGCGGTGGTGTAGTCTAATATTTCAATTAATTACCTTTCAGCAATTACCTTGCAAACAGTTTGATTCATTGGCTGATTAATAACGTTTCAACTCAATACGGCACATAATTTATATTCCGTTTGAAATCTCATGAACCCGGGAAATAAAATTCAATGTGACTTAGGGTAACTCTTGGAACTCGGCGATTCTCAACGATCATTTAATTATATCGTTCGTAACCGTTCTCTAACGAGCGTTTCCGTTTGAAACTTAACCTCGCTCGACCCCAAGGTCATCCTGACCCTTGTCTTCCATTAGTCCCGCCAAAATATTACAAATAATTATTATCGCTGCTTATTCGTTCCCGGATCGCCCATAATTCCTGCCCCATTGGAAATTCATGAAGCTTTGCGTAAATGTTTGCCAACATATTCGAGCGGATGGACGGAATTTCGAACAAAACGACGCACTCGAAGAAACGCGGAATAGATGAAGCGATCGCGCCAACTGATCGCCGATACGCGTCGATAAAGTTGCAGACGTTAACAGCCATGAATGAGGAACGGTCGGGGTGCGGAGTAATAATTGAAAACGCTGCCAACTAGATGCTGATCTTCGGCTGTTTTTAATTCGTGGCGGGAAAAGTGTCTGCCAGCTTTGTCTACGTAGGCAATCGAATATGACAAAAAAGTCGTTCTCCAGGGAAACAATTTCCCTGCGAAATCGCGTTCCGTGTCTTCCGTCTTATCGCGCTTTAAGGCCGGGTCGACGTTTGACGAAAATGTGACTCGCAGAGCGATAAATCAAACGAAACAGAAATGGCGACGTAATGCCGAAATGACCGCAGTTTGCACGGATAATTTGTCCGTCAGCTCAGGACATGGCGACGAGCAAACAGCGCGCCGCGCTAATAGGGTTTTGATTAATTCGACGGACCACGTGGGCGATGACTAATATCGCCGGAATAATTGAAAAGTAAACGCGCGAATGTCGCCGAGGAAAAGAGTCGCGGCGATGAATGCGACGCGCGATTGATCGGACGGCCGAAGTCGAGCCCGTTGCGCGCCCACATTACGCAATGTCAAAGTACCCGCGAATCCGGACAGTATGTACGCTGGCGTGAATGATTTTGCTTGACTCAATAATACATCAAAGGGAATCGCCACCATTGGAAAATCAGTTCACACAGAGCCAACAGCTCAGCCATTCGACTCGGCGCTTTGTGTAACGTCCGGGACTTTCCAATTACCGATTTAACCCAATGGTAGAATACTATTGTCTTTGGGCATGTTCGTTGACTGAAATAGACAATACAGGCCTCTCAAACTGTTTGCTCCTATTTCAACTCGAGTTCTCCATTCTCGTGTAACGAAATGAATCTTAGCTGCGATACAGGGTGTCCTGATTCGCGCAAGTCGCATGGACAAGTTGCGAGCTGATGCTGCGTTTGCCGAATCGAAATTAAGGCGGGATAGCGATTCTGTGGATGTAGCAATTGGAATTATTCTGATATCTGCTCAAACGTAAAGACGCAGACCAATTTGTTTTCAGTTAAGAAGATTAATATAGCATAAATGTATGCGTTTATAATGACTAGTCCTTGAGATAGTAGTTTGAAATTGTGTATGACTGAATTGGTGTGCACCGAGAGCAATTTCTTGGGAAAATGTGACAAAACGCATTTTGCTATCTTTACTAGAGTTTTTGTTATTATTATCCTATTATAACTCCGGAATGATTTATCTAAAGTTTTTGGTAATAGTTACAAAAACTTTAATAAAGAAGGCAAAATGAACTTTGTCAAATTTTTCTAGTAACGGTTACAAACAAACTAGTAATAGTTACTAGAATTTTCTCTCAGCGTGGTTATCGAGATTACAAAAACATATATTAGTTATGGAAATATTTCATCTTGCATTTGGTGAAATATGCAGATGCACATTTCAACATTTTGCAACGAATGAGATAAAATGATATATTACAGAATCTCGGGAAGGATTGTTTTATATGCATTTCAAATTTTATGACATTTTTAGATTTTTATACCTAACATTCCAAAGTTGGAATTGTTATATTGGAAAAGTTCAAACGGTCACAATTTGAATAAAAATAGTTTTTATTATAATAATAGATTTGATGTTGTAATTCATTGTTATTAACTAAAGCATATAATTCACCGTAAAAATAAGTGTTTTGTGTTCAAACGTATATTATTATTATGTTTAAATGTATCATGAATAAACATACTATTATTTGTAATTATTATCTGCAATTTATAATCCAACTAAAAAATGTTTTTATTTGT
Source organism: Ceratoteleas bidentatus (assembly GCA_022817645.1). Classification (NCBI taxonomy): domain Eukaryota; kingdom Metazoa; phylum Arthropoda; class Insecta; order Hymenoptera; family Scelionidae; genus Ceratoteleas; species Ceratoteleas bidentatus. The sequence continues at coordinate 13,800 of JABFPB010000804.1, forward strand.
CACTTGATATTACACTCCACTTTCGTCGCCTTCTTGCTGTCAATAATAGACGTTGTAATTTTTTGCAAATTTTTCCACTTTTCGTTACATCACTATACATTGTTAGGCATTACATAATATTGCATAACGTTGCTCATATTAATTCGAAAACATCAATAGTCAATAATCCTCGAAATAACTCGATGGATGCCAGGATAGCTAAAATACCTTCAGTTCGCAAAAGTTTCGCAAAATAGAAATGTCTTCAATGTTAACATGTTTGTCCAAAAGTTGTTTAAAATAACTTTAAAAGCTTAAGTTCTACTTCCCCGTTACTTACAGGCGCTGAAAAGTTGTCGGAATTTCGTTTTACAAACACTTTCGGCGACCGAGTTTTATATATTTTTATTGTATCAAGCCCGCGCAACCATTAGACTATTTCCCTCCCCAGATTCAAACACACAACTATTTAGACGCAAAAACAGAAATACGGTTTCGACATTAACAAATTGGTTTCCCCAAAGTACCGTTTCTCGCCCGACACCTTGTCTGAGACTCAACCGAGTCGCCATAAGGAGAATAGATTCGCGTTCAGGGAAACGCAATACCATAACTTCAATTCGGCAAAATGCCATGCATTTCCTCCCCTTTTGTTTGTCTAACTTATCGACCGAAGCAGAATCATCGACTCGCAAACCAGTCGATTCACCGATCGCACACTTTCGCGTCGCTATAATGACGTCTATTTGGCTCCGGCGGAATTAGGGCGCGAGTTTTTAGTCGCACCGTCTGACATTTGTAAGACGACTCGACGTATTCTCGCAAAAAGAAACCGTTCGGCGCGATCGGCCGGGTCACTGGGTCAAGACAAATCTCCGCGTTTTTCGCGCCCTCGATTTTTTTTACAACAAAAATTTTTCCGAAATCTCCACGCGAAATCCGCCCGGAGATTACACTTATCTCCCGTCAGTTTGATGATCTCGCGAAAGTTGCTGTCGAAGACACACATACAGTGGCGGAAAATGGAACCGCCGAAGCGGCAAACGCGATCACCGACCATGTTTATTATCTCTCCATTTCTTCCGCCCTGCGAAATTGCAAAAGCGAACGGACGGCCGGCACCGGCACAAAAGGAGCGCCAACATTTGTTGTCTTCCGTTACGGCTAACCGTTCGTTCCGAACAATTTTGCCGCCGCGCGACGACCGAGCTCAGATCGAATAATCTTTCAATCATTGAACGGAGTGTCCTTGCGACCCGCGCCAGATAACAAGGCCAAAACAAGCCACGTAAAAGACATTTTCCTCACGACATTATAACGCCGTAATCGCTTCGGCGGCGATTGGAAATCATATTTTTTCCACGCGTTTTATGGCGATCTTATCGCGAGAATTGCCGCGCTCAATAGTTACGTGGGAATTGCCTAAATTTGTCGCGAGAGGGGGTGGCGGCAGCCGGGTCGTGTCATCGATCGCGGCTGCATTATGATGTTAATTTATATCTTTTCTCGTAAATTTCGTCTGCGCGCTCGCGTTTCTTTACGGCGACCGATTTTTCGCCGGAATTCCGGTCTGTCGGTCGCAACGGATAGCCGTGCGTGATCGAATAAATCTGCAACGCACCGGTCGACGGAATTTCGGCGGCCCGCGCTGTTTCGCGCAATAATTGATGCGCTGCCGTATTTTTCCGCATAATTAACCGCGTGGCCTAAATGTTTATCGTGGCGCCGGGGCGCAATTGTTCGACACGCATTGTTTTCCAATACTTTATTCACAGCCGAGGAATGCGTAAAAATATCGCGGGCACGGCGAAATTGTAACTGCCGGGTCGACTCCGCGTTTATGAAATATATTTCGCAGAAACATTCGGGCGCCGGTGCGCGCGCAATGTTAACCGGCCGCGATATTATTCATAAAGGTTTCGCTACATTGCTGAACGAATAATGTCGGATTAAAAGTGCGCCCGTAGGAAATATGAATTATGCGGCGCAACATTTTTACGTATCTCCTATGATCTTAATTGAAGTTACGTGACTTTGGCTTCCCGCGGTTATTAATGCACGCGACGCGCAATTTTCGTTAATTAATCACCGGGCGCAATTTCGCGAATCACGTGACCCTCATACCGTTCATTTGGGCATTATCTTGAGAATTATTGATTGCGCGGGTATCTATTCTCAATCGGCCTAAGGCTACTAAGTAATTTACGGCAACTTTGACGTACTCTACTTGTGTTAAAATACCGTGTCATCGAGAAATTCGACGAAGGATTTCATTTCAATTGCACCGCGTCTTTCAACAATATTTGCAATCTCTAAAGGTCGAGTAGCATCAATATTTTTCGCGCGACTGACTGATCCTCGCGCATTTTTTACACGCTTACAAGCAGTCCCTTTCGCGAAACCTGCATTATCTGGAAAAAACAATCGTTCATTTTTTCAGCCCATTTCTTGCCAAAGTCGTAGCTTTTAGCATTCAACTTGCGCCCAAGTGGCGCCATTACCGGCGCGCAGCACAAATGCGATGTTAAAATGGAAAAACTCAAATATCAATCTCAGAGATACTGTTGCATCCAGTCGTTTAACCTTCGAGTGATCCGGCTTTAGAAACAAGCACGACATTTTAAATAGCCTCGCACTCGAAAGGTCGCGGGCAAAAGCGACTCATTGACTGCAGCTAAGACCCGAAGTCATTTGAAATTCACTTCGCCCGGCATTGTTGCCGAGCAGGTAATTTCTCTGCCGCTCACTGGGGCTTATGGAGAAATGAACGGGCGCGTGGAAAAATTGCGCATCGTCCGTTCACTCGGCCGAAAAGCCAACAAACACCGGATTCCGTCGCAAAAGTTTCGGCAAACTCGATCGACTATTGCGGCTCCTTGGCTGTGTGTCTTTAGTCTGACGTGCGACGCATGATACCGCGAGCGTGCACATAGGTTCAACTTAAACAGAAACTCAACTTTTACAGACACCGAATGTTTGTCGACGTCCTTGAAGCGTGACGCCGATGCTTTCCACCGCGCTTTTCACGCAAGAATCGTCGATCAGATCACCTCTTTTTTCCGCGCAAACACGAGCTTGATTGGAGTTTCGGGAGAGAAGGGCCGCGGCACGATTTTATTGAAAAATCCGTCCGCCAAGTTCTTTAATTATTTGTAATCAAATTAGTCGGCGGGAAGGAATCAATGAACAAATCGGGACGCTGAAAGGTGTGATTCGTGGGACAGAGATGACGAGTTTCTTCGGACAGAGAAAAGTGGGAAGTCAAATTGAATTCCGCAAACCGAAATCAAACAAGCCGAGCTTGTTTCTTATGATAAAGGCGAGCTAAGGAAAACGGGGAAAGCTTGGCTATATAACGAAAATTCCCGACGAGGTAAAAGCGGCATTCCACTTAGGGTCCGCGAAACCACGCTGCCGAAATCGCTCCAAACGGCCCGACAATTCTTTTGTCCCGGCCGCTTTTTGTTTCGCCTCGCGCAGTGAAGGATTTGATAGCCTGGCCTGACTGTGTCAATATTCGCATTATAACGGGATCGTAAAGCGAAACATATATAAACGCGACTCAAGCAAACCCGCCGGAGAAATCATAAATTTGGCGCTCTCGTCGTAGGTATTTCCTTTATCTATTTACCTATTTTCGTTATCCACTTTCGCACGTGCAGAACACACATTGTCGCCTCGTTTCATCGTACCGCGATTACGGCCGGAGTTTGTATTAAATTCGTTCTATTTACACGTATCTTCAACATAAATTACTCGTCTTGTAATCTCAAACAAACGTTCTGTCTTCGCGAAGCGGCGTTCTTCACAAAAATCGCGCGGCAGATTTCCGCCCGAATTGCGGCGGCGTTCTTCGCAAAAATCGCGCGGCAGATTTCCGCCCGAATTGCGGCGGCGTCATTTCGGAAAAATCGAAAATCCACCGATCGATGGCGCACCGGTTCTTTTAAATATTTACCCTCGTTAATGAAGCGGGGGATAACTTTCCTCCGGAACATTCGTAGATTTCATTAAGATAAAGCCGCTTTTGTTCTTAGCCAAGTCCCAGAATGTAAAATATATAAAACGCTTCGCAAAGTGGAACGGGTGTGTTTGCTCCGCGTAACTTTTATAATAACTACCGGGATTAACGACAGAACGTGACCTTTATCAAATAATTGTATCATAATTTTACGACGCGCACTGTTTACAATTCATTCGCCTGGCAATACCGCGAGAAATACCGACCGATGATCGCGTACGTTCCTCGCTGCTGCTGACGGAAAATAGTAACATTCGTTAACGCAACGGCGTTTAATCAAATTAAAAGCTAACAAGAACTCGCGTATTTTTCAATCACCGCATAATTACGCGGCATTAAAACGCGCTTTAAATCGATGCGCGCGGTCGTTCGTCGCAAACTTTTCACTTTCGTTTCGATAAACGCATTGCCGGAATAACAAACACCGCAGGCTCCGGCGGCCCGTAAGTCACAGCTGACGGGGCAACTTTCGGCTCCGAAACGGGCGCGCGTTGATAAAAAGTTGCACGCAAGTTTTAAAAAATGCGCCCCCGCTGCGGCGACAACTTTGGCCCGAACTGCCGCGCTATTTCGCCCGGCGACGGTAAATCCCGAATAATCGTCGAACGGAAATCAGCGCGCGCGGCTCACGCTCGCCCGGAAAGCGCGTAATTGGCGCGGATACAATAAACATCGCGCACACAGCGGCACGGCATAAAGTTTGCGAACAAAACGGGCCGCAATATTCAAGTGAACGCCGAGGAAAGTTGGCGCGCGAAATATGACGCGCGAAAACATTTTATCGGCGCGAAACAGACAATAACGCGGCGGCATGAATTTCGCGGCCAATTCATTCCGGTTCATTGAATTTCCGGTCTCGCGAAAAAGGACGGCTGTGGCGACGTTTCGGCGAGTGATCTTTCAGGCATAGCAGGGGAATCTTAAAAATTTTTTTTTCGACATACATCGGAAAACGATCCTATGTGATAAAAAAATGGGTGAATTCTTTTGATTAAATGAAACAGATTTTAAACATCCGGAATCCCCACAGTTTATGGACGAAATCGGCCTTTCGATGAGCAGGAGCAACATTTTTAATTCCGCTCGCACGAGCCAGGAAGACTGTTTACTCTCACCTTTAATAACAACGGCGATCGACTCGACTGTTTTCGTTCGGCCCCGACTTATTTTACGCCGTGTTTCGTCGTCAGCGGCGCATTTTTCTCCGACTGCCGTGACCGAGCGCGCTCGCCGCGAGCCCAGCTATTATTCCTCGGAGAAACTCTTTATAACATTTTCTTTCAGCGCATACGCTCCGAGCCATCTTCTCGCTCATTAATTTTCTTTTTACCAATGTTCGGCGCCGTGTAAACGGCGACTTGGCGGCTCACTGTTTTGACGGCACATTGGAACTTCTGAGGTCGTTCGGGTTTTATTAAGAAGGTTTCGAGGGGATGATAGTTCGTTTAAGAGTCGAACGTGTGGTGGGTGAAATTAGGTTGAGAGTCCCTTTGTTCGGATAGTCCTGAGACTTTGGTCGATAGGCTTGATACACTCTAGAAAACCATGTGACAAGTTTTCAAGTAATTCAAGTAAATTTGCGAAATTTCTTGGATAATTCGGAAGTGCAAAATATTGTTGTTTTACCAAAAAAGTATATCAAAGTAGATTTGATACTTGTTAAGGAGGCTAACTGGTACACTTCAAACGATTGTCAAAAAGTGGAACAATCCAATTCATTGTTCTAAGAGATAAGTCACAACTTTTCTTCGAAAACGTTTGTCAATTCCTCTACGTTACATGTTTTACTTTTTCATATAAATCCAGTTTTCAGAATTATCTAAAAAATCCCGATCTACTAGTTACAATGATTCATATCTTTACACTAACAGGCTAAATCAACCTTAGTTAAAACCGGCGCTAAAAATTATTATTGAAAGACCCCCGCAACCCGATGACTACCATTCTCGTCTAGCCGTAACTGGTGTTTACTAATGCGGATCAGTCCGAACGCATTTATTGGCCGAACAAAGGAAAACCTACGACAAATTGGACTCGTTACGGAAAACAAAGGTGGAATGATGTCATTGTAGTCGTCGAATTATTATATGCGGAGAATATTCACAGCAGACGCGATAGCTAACGAGAGTTTACAGCGGCTGCAGGTGCGCAAATTGAGTCAACGCGATATACCACGGAGAACGAATTTCTGTTGCGGTAACAAGAAGCGATGTTGCCGCAATAAAACTGTTTGCTTATTATGTCAGGATCAGTTTTTTCGCGACTTATTGGTAAACCGGGGGTTGCTAATCATCTGGTCGCTCAGAACGCTCGACTACAATAAACTCGATTCCAATATAGGCGTCGATTATCATGTCGCGACACCGCCGGCTTATTATTCACAATATCGGCATTGTGAATTACCAGAGCTTACTTTTCGATCCGACTTGTCTCGCGCGACAACGCAGCCCAATTATATCGAAACGCGAATTATTGGTGTTTGGCAGTCGCGCTTGTCGCTAAAGTAGCAATTACTCCGGATGGCGCGAAGCTCCCGAAGAATCGTCGCCCGGATGAAATGCCGACAAATAAGTATACGCGTTCTTTGACAAACACGAATAACTTTGAGGACGCACTTACGAAAATGAATTCGAAATCATAATTCACAGCGCACCGGGTAAAGTAGATCGCTAAAATAAAGGGGCGCGTTGTTACTGCCGTGCATCATTGTGGAGAGCACCTTTTTGTTCTTCGGCAAAAACCACGGGTTCTGCCGTTTCCCGGCGGTGGCAGTTTTACGACGGAATGGGGGACAAATGTCACACAATCGGCGCACCGTTGTTTTGGCAGTCTGACTATTTGGTTCCATTAATTATTGGCGCCGTTCGGCGAGATTATAATTATCTTGAGGCGATGCGAAAACAATGTTCTCCGGCGGACGAACGGAAGAAATGTATCAGGCGAGAGAATTTTTTTGTGTGACAAAGTGCCGTAATTCTTCAAGTGATGCAACTGTATTCCGTCCGGCGGGATCTTCGGCTTTTTGTTTTAAAAACGAAATTAGCTCGTGTGCGCGCAAGGTTAAGGCAATTTCCGGTAACTCCATACCAGTTCCTCGCGGGTTCATTACGAAAAGTAACGCACAGTCGTGAGAACCGTGATAGCTATGAAATTATGTATTTCAGTTTCTATACTAAATCCTCGAGTTTACAATATTCTTCTTTCCGCGGGGGCCGGCGGAGTAATTACTGTTCGCTACGAAAATTCGCGGTTTGTTGCAGGGGCGTTTCGGTCATTTTTGCCGCCCGCCATTGGTATAACTGCAATTCGACGAAAAAGGTATAAATTAAATTAAAAGTCGTCCGTCTTTCCGGAATGAGCCTGCTCGGCGAGCTGTCCGTTCGAATTGAATTAGCGGCACACGACTTTTTTGCCGGCAGCGCCACGCGCGATTGCGCCCGTTGTATTTTTCTTTCATTTGATTTAATATTCTTCCACACATATCGCGCGACGGATTATTTAGACGAAGTCGTGTCTGAAAGGCTCCATTATTGACATTGGCTCGATTTTCTGTGCTCAAGCAAATTTGTTTTGATCGAACGGCAAGACCGAATGGAATGGATTCCTGAAAGTGTTCTACAAATTTAATCCACTTTTAAAGCGAGTTTGCGTTATTTTACTCGGGAATAATGCAATCGACATAGTATTTTTTCGAATGAACACGTTTAGCCAGGATAAGTAGGTTAAACACTTGGGCAGGAGCCCGGACGACCCGATTTTGATCGAGCCCCGGCTCGCGGATCTTCCTTCGATTGCCTTTTTTTCGTATTTACACCAATACGTGAAATTGTTTGACGTCGGCCATTCGGCGCGCGGATAATTCCGTTAGCGCGCCAGGAGCCGTCGAAAGAAGTCAAAATAAATCACACGGCGCAGCATTTTCACGGCGCAAGTGCAACAAATTTCCGCGCGATTTGTAGGCGACGTCAGCGTTTATCAATTACAAAGTTTTCATAGGATTCGCGTATGTTAGACCGCGCGCGAATCAAGTGGCGCGGAGCAAAAAATGCGGTGAATTACCGTCCCAGCATTGCTCCGAGATAGTAATGTATTCTGGCAACTCGATTTGTTTTCGAGGGGAATTTAATTGTTGAGCAGCTGTATATAAATGACAAAGATACAAATCGTTCTCGCGGAACGAGCAAAACAAAAACGTCGACAGGCGGACCCTTCTCTCGTTTTACGCGCGCACCGGAGTTTACTTTGTATAAATCCTCCCGGAGACAGGGTGGGAGGAATAAAATTACGAAATTTGCAACACTCCGTCGTTGCAAATGAGACTGATCATTAATGATCATTAACTGTGTTAAGGAGATTCTTAGTCTGCGCGGCGTTCGCCGAAAAATGGTAAATCCGCGCGAGGGCGCTCGAGACGCGACGACGAAAAATGCGAATTCAATTTAATAATAATTAACAACTCCTCGCGTTGTCTTTTTTCCATGGAAAAGTCGCGTAACAGATTTTAACTAATTTGCATAGCAGACAAAACGGGAGGGAAAAAATGGACCGATTAAATTTGATATTTCTTCTAATTAGGCAAATGGAGGAGGACGTGAGATAAATGCAGAATATTTTGTGCGGCGCGGTGTACGTCGAAAGCCGCCGTGGAGGTGAATAATAAATATTATTCTTGATAAGTAAGTCGAAGTTAATGAGAAACTGCGGTTGCGCTGCTGCACGTTGAAAAGTAACATGATCTGTCGGCAAATAACCCACGTAATTAGATAATCGTGTTAATATTCAATTGTTTCGACGGCGGCGGGAATGTTATTAAACTTCGTTCCACGCGAGTTGAGCGAAGAGGAACCGCCGCAAAAAAGTTTCATTAAATACGACGAAACAGGAAATAATAATGCGCGACGAAGGAACGGTGTAAGACTTTTCGGCTTTCACTGATTAATCCGGAGAAGCATCGGCGGCCACATTTTTGCACACAAAAGTGCACGTGCGCCCATATTATGATGCTAATGCACGTGCTCTACTCGGACTTCGCGTTATCCCAAGCAGTCATATTCTTCGCGCGATTTTCGTCCTTTTTGTTCGAGCCGTTCTCCATTTGCGCTGCCCGCACGAAAGTCTTCCACCGAGCTATTTTTTGTCGCGATTCCCCGCGACAATTTATCGCTCTATTACATATATAGCGATGCTGTACGTGTCATTGACTGCGGGCGAAAATCTCGTTAACCACTTCGCTTTATATGTCGAAAAATGTATTAGCGAAAGGAGCAGCCCTGCGAGCGATATTGCGCGCCCGTTGCCCCGGAATATTTATTCGGCTCCTTTGCGGGATTAAAAGTTGGCCTCCAATGTTTCCACTGTTTTCGAGTAATTAGTTTCATTAGGGCGCGCGGAATTTGTTGCGATAAAACGCCGGGTATAGTTAATCTTTGCCCGCCGCGAAATTTATCTGCGGAAAGTCTTCTCAAGTGGTTTCGGCGATGTTAAATTTTCAATATTATAGTGTATTTGCATAACGTTATGCAGATGGAGGATGAACATTAGGGACTTTTGCAATTTCTTGGCAATTTTTGGTGCTATTGGGTTTAAAAATTTGTTGAACTTGGGAAAGATTATTGAATCTCGCGTATACCGAGACCGTTTACCTTGGCTCAATTTTCAGCGTTGAAAAAAATTTCTTTAGCACGAAAATTCCGGAGCCAGTATTTACACCACACAATCGTCAACGAACGATTCAAAGGTTGTTAAATTCTCAAAAAGCGACGCTCTCTCGACTCAGTTCCCTTTTCCTTTAAATAACGCAATCTCGCATGAAATGTCGTTCAAAACCAAAATGCGCAAGCTGCCGAAATATTAAACTAATCCCATCATCAATTTATACGAAAAGGGTGCCGCGACCCTACGCCTCATAATGGAAACGTGTCCTGCGACGCCACACGCGCGCCCGCGTTTGAATTATTTAAATTTGAAGTAGATCCTCATAATTGATTCGCCGGCGCCATAAACAACTCATTTCTTATACGCCTCTCCTTATGCACCCGCGTATCCGCATTTCCCTAATCACGTGCTCGATTCCGCGATGGCATTTCCCCCGAAATCCATTTTTCGTTTCGTATAAGATAGCTCTCGTCCGTATTTCTGACGTTTGTCACATCCACATAACCCGTCGCGGTTATGCCCGTCAGCAAATCGCTCCGCCCGAGCTAATGCCGGCCTAAGTTCGGCTCCGGAGAGCGACGCTGCAGCGTCGCGCGCTTTGATCTCCCTTTCGTCGGCGACGTTGATAAATGAACTGAGAAAGGAAAACGTCGGATGAGCGGCAAAAAATGCGATTGACCCAGTTGCCGCGTTAAAAGGGCGTCATTTCCGCGACCCGGGAGACGCCGGCCCTCGTCCATCATGGCGCCGAAAAGTGTCGCTGTAATGCGCCTCGCCCGGCCGTTGTTTCAATAACAACCGACATGAGTGCGCGAGCGCTTCGCGCGAATTATTTATGGTGATCGCGCGTTCGCGCGACGCGTTACATTTTATGCAGCGCGACATAAATCGTCGGGCGCATCAAGTTCAAAACGAAGCACCCTTGAGGTCCGGGATCACGTTGTCAAAGGGTGAATATTTGATTCGCCGGGGAATCAGGAATTCATGGCAGAGTACGTGTTTCATAATAAAATCATATTGTTTAATAATGCAGCGACAGCGGGGCGTGTAAAAATCATTATTCCGCCTCGAGCGGACGCGATCAATGCTTTAATTGACAAAGTGCATTTACAAAAGGGCTTTTTTCGAGGGCGCGGAAGCGGCTGACCCGAATGAAGTCGCGATGCTCGTTCGCATGCCGAAAGACGATGTTTTATCGCGCGATGTCTATCACGCAGATTGGAAACATCAATCAACAAAGTGGTCACAATCGTGCGACGAATTTTCGCCGAGCAGGATTATCCGCGACAGACTCAGAGCTTTCATACACTCTTAAAAAAATTGTTGTTACAAGAGGATTGTCTTGATTCTGTGCCTAGAAATAATCCCGTTATGATAGCTGGATTTTCACGTTAAGAACGTTCGGTTGCGCACGCACCCATAGGATGTCATAAGATTCTGACGAGGTTAGATCGCTAGTCATCAATTCTTTCGGTAGGAATTGATATAAGAAAAAATGTTCTTATTTTATTTTCCGCCCTCGGGCGGTAAGTAAACTTTTTTATCTTCATGTAAACGCTAAAAAAATGAATATTTTGTAGAAATAAGAAAAAAATATCGCTTTGCACCACAGACGAATTAACCTACTTTTTGAGCCCTCAATACGAAATATACTATTTTTGTCATAACTGGTGATCAGTTGAATATTAACATGTTTAATATACCAGCCGAATTCTGATGGTAATAAAATATGTTTAGGAGTGTTTCTGGATGATTATGTCGGCGCACGTTACAGCAATAAACAGGCGCAACATTAAATACTTTAATAACATTGAATATTCTGAATAGACCATGAAAAAATGGGCGAGGCGATGTGGGGAGGTGGCGAAAAAAATGTAAACGAAAACAAGCTCGTCGCGACGCCGATAAAGTATTCACGCGACGGGCAGTATAAATACGTAAAACTGCGCGTTAACTTGGATATGATAAAGGCGTTATACCAATTTGAACTTTTATATTTGTTCGGAGGAATCGATGCGCGCGCGAAAACTTGGCGCGCAAACTTTCGCGAAATTAACTTCATCTCGTTAGCGCATTAAGCCGGGGGAGAGACTTGGTTAAACTGCCGCGTCATAAATAATAATTTGGGAGCCGGCGATAACGACAGAAAAATTCATTGGCGCGAAACAACGACCGGGAATCGAATTATGTAAATCTTTCGGCGCGAATGCCGCGCGTGAAAAGCATATTTCAACGTCCGTTTAGCGACGCGCGCACTTTTTTCGGCCGAATAATGAATTCGCTCGGAGAATAAAAATGATATGTCCTGATTTTACGATTACGGAAACGTTGTTAATTTCGCGATAGCACCGCGACGCTTTATGCGCGCGATTCAATAATGTTATCGATACCGACCCCTTCCCCCTTCCTCCTTTCAACGATGATAGGCTTGCGGGTACGAATTTACGACGCTGCTCGTAAAACACGCGCAGAACTACAGGAATGATCATAATCGGCAAGTGTGGGGTTTAGGCGATGTTTAGCAATAAAACGCGCGGCCAAATGCGTTTTTTATTCGAGCGGCTTATGGGTTTTCATTTGCACAAGTGATTAATCGGTAAATTTCCTTTGTTGCAGGTGAGTCTTCGTGGAGGAAATAGCAACGGAAAGCGAGCTGCCGTGAGTTGAACGAAAGGAATATCGCGCGTACCCGGAGGCGCGTGTTTTAATTAATATTCACTCAGCGTTCTCGCTAATTTTTTAACATCCTGTTATTGATAGTCTTCCGACACTGATTCTTCGGCAATTATTCATTATGTTAATTAAAAAACTTAAGGGAACTTGAGACCAACAAAGTAAGGCTATTGATTTTCAATAAACAGTTTCAATGCGTTTGATGAGACGGGTGAACGGCTGCGTCGCTCGTCGGGAAAAGTACTGACGCTAAGTGGAAAACATTTGACGGAAGACAATCAGTTTGTTTGAAGGAAATAATTATCCTCCCTTTCGAAAAAATGCAACGAAAGAGAGCTCGATCGGAAATTCGGAAAGCAAAATTAATACGCGCAACCTGTCGCGGATAATCATGCCGACGTTACGGAGCAAAAACGGCGCCTTATTTTGCGTTTCGGAAATGAAGTCAAAGTTTTTTCAACGGCGTTGAAAACTGTAACTAAGGAGCGTTCGTTGCGGAAAAGCGCGCGCAAAGTGAAAACCAAAGTGAGACGCCTAGGCAAAAACGTCGTTTCTTTTTTGAAAAATGCGATGCAAAAACGACGAACTCAAACTTTGCCGTCGATACTGATACCACCGTCGGTACAGCGACGGTATTAGAGTTGCAGTATCGGCGCGTTGCGGCAATCAATTTCATTCTAATACGGTGCGGTCGGAAACGAATAGGTGCACTCCTTGCGAATTTGTCAATATTCCGCGCGAGCTTTCGCAGCTTGAGTATCGTTCGAATTAATTTCCTGAGGCAGGTAAATTCGCGCGAGGATCAACCTCGTCCAGCCACTCAAGTGGCGCGCACGGCGAAGTCCCCATTAAAATTATTCGGTTGCCTGAATGCTGCGCTGCGTTATGCCATCTTCGCTTGCTTAGAGCGAAACGCTTCGAACCTCGTATCCATCAAGTCGCCTCCACCGTCACTGGAATATAAACTTGTCCATTGTCCCAATTTGCCGTGCACTACAGACGACACTGTAGCGGCCTCCCAAACAAACGGTCGCAGTTTTTTATTGAAGTTTACAACACCGACTGAGCATTTGTCAGCCAAAGTTCTGTTTGTTTCAATTATTGCTCGATTTTTCCCCTAAATCTCTCCTGGTCGTAACTCTTCAGAGGATAATAATATTGGCTTGAAATATTGCTAAAGAATATCTTTATCAAGAATCTGATAAATACAATAATAAATCTTTATAATTAAAGTTGACAAAAATTTAATTTATTCGGAAAAATGTCTTTTTTCATGTATTTACCTCGAAAACAACCGACGGAAAAAAAATCTTTTTGTAATTCAAACATATTTTTCCAGCAAGAGTGAAGAGTAAATTTTTCTGGAGAATTTTGTTCATTAGTGTAACTCTAACAGAAACGAAGATATATGATTAAAAAACTACGTTTTTGAAGATTTCTGGAGAAGGAGAGGGGAAGGGGGCTAATAAGGGTTAAAACATCTTTTTAGCGGGAAGTTTTAGGGCAGTTTTGACCATCTTACAGGCTATAACCTTTAAATGTTTTCGATATTGATATAGTAACCACAAAACATCCTCTTGAAATATGAATCGAGTCCTCATGTTGAAACAGCGAAAATAGTTTCTAAAAATTTTGCGACCAAAGTTTGAGTTTCACTTATTTTGCATTCTCCCAACGCTTTTACGATCGCGTAAACAATCGACGCAGTTCATGGAAGAAAACTTTGCTGACACTTTAACCGGAATTTATTGTTTATTGAAACAAATAATTCTCTCTCGGCAGCGTCAAACGAGACCCGTGTCCGAAAACCGCGAATCGCTGAGCCAGCGCGATCGGCGTTTATTTATTTTTTGCGCGTGCGAAGCGCTACTAAAACGACAAAATTGGCACTTTCGATGCTACAAAAAAATTAATTCCGCTCTCCCAGGCAACGTATCTTTCCAACTCGAATTACTAGTTTTACTGCTGCCGTGCCTTCAAATGTTTATAACTTCGAAACTGCTCCGTTTTTTATCTCTTCGGGGACACGCCGCCAAATATAAAAGCGACATTACACAAATCTGAGTTACGTTTGGCTCGGAGATAAACGCCCGAAAGTTCGGCGGCAATTTCGAAAGCGCGCGAAACCTTGAGGGAACTGTTTTCATAATAAAAACGAATTATCAATTTCCGTCCGAAATTTGATTCCACAGTGAAACATTCAGAATTCTGCACGCAAACGATTCCCTGCAATTCGTCGTTTAATTAAAACGCATCAGTCACTTCAGTTGAGTGAAAACAATACATTTCCAATGAAAAAATGAATTAAACCATCCAACAAACTCGATGCCCCGTTATTAAGAAGTAAGTTTCATTTGCTCTTTAGAAACGCGCGCCTTGCAGATTCCCCTTATCGCAAATTAACGATACAATCCGCTGTCGTATAAAAATCAATTCGCCATATTTCGCTGCGAACTGCTAGTTTTCGCGGAGCAACAATGGCGCCTTGTATTCCGGCGCAATGAAAGATCTATAAGAGATTGCGGCATGATTAATCCCGTTCAAATATTTGCGCCCGTTAATTATTAGCGGCATTATAGTAATCAATCTCGCAGCGCATAAATATGGAATCGGGAATTTTAAGTCGGTAGGGCCTCGGGGGTGGTATGCGCGTAACAATGGCAGAACGTCATCCATCAGAAATCGGTCGAATGTGAATTATTAGAATGAATTATTCGGCTGTTGATTATTCAATCGGGGCGCGCATTACTGAGCTCGTTGGAACGTAATATCGAATGACTCTGCCGGGTCAGCTGACGGCTAATGAAGTGGCGCGTCGGGTTCGCTTTCTTGCGGAATTCCGCCGTTCGTTTCCGTCTGTTTGGCGTGGCCACTTTTTCGGCCGCTAATGTCGAGCCGTTACACACGCCGGGGCGCAGCTTGTTTGCACAAACATTGCCGTACAACTCGGGATATTCCACGCCGAGTGGCCGGTTTAAGGCAAACAAGCAGTTTACGTACGGCGATCGATCCGCGCGCAGCATAAGCGGAAAATTCCGGAATTAGCAATTTCGCCGCGCATTAATTAATGGACATTTAACGCGGCGCCGATTTATTCGGCCCTCGTCAAAAATCGATCGAAAAAGTGCAAACGCAACACAATTACACGGCCATATTAATTACGCATGACGCGGCCCTCATGCCTCGCCGGCTCCCCGAAATTACTCTTAATAAATCAATTTCGAGATTTATCGCGAAGCCTACGCTTTAAACGTATTTATTGTTGTTGAAGCGATATTTGCTGCAATAAAAGACGTGTTTGTCAAATTTATCGTTCTGACACAGCCATAAATCCTGATTAATATCTGATTCAATTCGGTAACGATTTACCCGGGGCTTTTGTACTAAATTGTATTTATATACCCTCGTGGCAATGATTCCCCGGAAACCTACGGAGCAGTCGGAAAAATGGCGCACAGTCAACCGCTCGGGGAAACGCCGCGACAACCGACTGCCCTGCGACCTGAGCAAGTTTCCCGTCGAAATCCGACCAACTGAGACGCTTTTTTCGAAAAAGAGTGACAATTTAAGAAACTTCGACAATGTCAGCGAGACCCCGTTCTCCGAGCAAATTTACTGCTCGGGAAATTTGAACTCGCTCCCGAGTTACGAATCTCGAATCTCATTATGATACATGAGTTAGTGTCTCCTTCAAATACTCTATTGTATTAAACAATTCATACCCGCTGCGGAACTTGTTCCGCGTTCCCTCCGAAATGCGGAATGTCATTAAAAACGTCCACATTAGAAAAAACATAGCTTCGTAGGTGTCTAGTTTTTAGACGTTTAGACATTTATGGTGTCTATTTTGTGAAAAATGTCTTCATTCAAGACACTTTTGCCGTCTTCTATTTTACCAAAGTCCTAAAATAGACACCTGCGCCTTTTACACTCGCGACTTTTTGCCCCCCACGCGACACCTTTTTTCGCTTATCCACCATCGAATCTCATCGCAGACCCATCGGCCGTCGATATTAAATAAAATCTTCGCGCGCAAATATTGCCTTCCATTGCGGAGCCCGAAATGAAACGGCATAATTTATATCGCGTTTCATATGTTTCGGCCAGACGTTATTACTATAATACATTTCGCGGTAACGCCAGAAAAACGCGACGCCGGCGAATCGTGGCTATCGAGCGCTGCTAAATAGCGCTGAATTTACGACGAGTTATTAGCATAGTTTTTTGCCAAGTCCCGAGTGTTTACACGACATTATTCCGACTGGCGTTTCCGGAGCGGGGGCGTGTCCGTGCAGAATATCGATAACGCGCGCCGATAAAAATTCTGCAAAGCCGGCGAGCGAATCGCGCGAAAACGGGCCAGAAAGAGTGCGGCGGCAGTTTAATATTGGCGCCCTAATATCGCATGTGCGCTGCGACCGCTGCCGGTACTTCTTTCGACATTCCGGTAGGATTTTCCACTTGAGGCGAGCGGAAACGCGTCGACCACATAAGACGGCGGAAAAGCGCGCCGCGGATCCAAAGATGACGCAGCCAGTCAAGGAAATGAGCTCGCATTGTTCGTCCCCGAATATTCACGCGTGGTCGATCCGACTTCTAGTCGCTTTATTCCCTTACAGACGATCGCGATGCAAAGAATCCGAAAGGGACCACGGTAAAGGCGTCCCCCGTCTTATGGCTCAGACCGACGTTGTCTTTGAATTGAAGGTCCGGCCAAACATTCGACTCTTGCGGTCAGGGCGATTATGTATTATTAACCACGTCTCGTTCGGTCAATAGGTAGGCACTCGTGCGAAAGCGACATTCATTGTTGCTTATTTCGGAGAGGTTATTGCGGACTGTTTGTTAAAATGAATGTTACATGCGTGGGGAAAATAGGGTTTTGCGGGCACAAGTACAACTTCAGGTACAGTGAATGGAGGAAATTTAAGAGAACGCGAACGCATGGTGGTATAGTTTTAAAAGCATTTCTTTCGTTTGATAAATCGCGCTTTTACCGAAAATGAAAATACTGTGCTTCTGCGTTTGAGTTTGCAAAAACGCGTTGTTTCTGATCAAATGCTTTGTATTTGATCAACAATGGCGGAGTTTAATTGAAGATAACAAGGGGAAAACTTTTGTAATTAAAAAACATTGGAGTGTAGTACTGTTAGTATTGTTGTACTGTAGCACTGGAGGGTGGTAATCTTTAAAAAAAAGAATATTGAAGTGTAAAATGTTTCGGAAGAAATGTACACTGAAAAAAAAGAAGTTGAATTTTAAACCACGTTTTCAAGCATATATACTTGATATTCGAAATTTGAATGTAACATTCCAG
>JABFPB010000805.1:0-31360 GCA_022817645.1 Ceratoteleas bidentatus
ACTGCAGAATAGTTACGACAAAAACAATAGTTACTATAACTCTACCTATAGAGTTTCTTACAGTAAATGTTCGAACTATCCCAGGTAAAAACTATTCCCAGTTTCAAGAAAGGCTCAGTCCAGTTTAACTATTTACTAGCTAGTGACTGCATAGTAGTGTGACGCAGTAACTGAAGAGGCACCAGCCAGTTCAAGTATAACTATTGAGTGCCTAACCAGAAACTAGTTAGTTCGAGCTTGACAAATTCCAGTTATCTAGTTCTTAGATATAACTATCCAGTACCTAGATGGAAACTGGACAATTAAACTAGTCAAGTTTAACTAGTCAGTGCCTCAACAAAATTAGAGAAAACTGGATAAAACTGGTCAAATTTTTACTTGGGATAGTTGTAATGGTCACCTATCCAAGTACTGACTTCTTCCATCGTTGCTTAACTCAAAAATCCTCCGTCTCCCATCGTATGCCCTCTATTGAAACTCAATTTATGGTTTCAAATGTAATATAGTAAATATTGTTACACGTATAAGTAACTGCAGTAATTTTACAATGTTGCTGCGATTGGTCTTTTATGTAGTAAATACAAAGAATCTTCTCAAAGAGTCTGGCAATTTTATCCTGTGGTTACTGCAATGTTTTACCTATGGTTGCTACCTATGGTTTTCACCTACGGTTATTACCATCACTGTATTTACTTCTTCTACAGTTACTAAAGAGATGCCTAAAGTAACTTTAAATATGTCTGCAGTATTTTTCCTAAGGGTTGTGTGTCGTCGGGTTGCTTTGTTCAGCGCTTTGAAAAACGCGCGCTAATACGCTTTTGATGCGCGCGGCCTCGCTTCTTTCTCGCGTACTTCTGCAATTCGATCGTTACCCTTTTTTCGTTCGCGAATGGCGTGGATGGCGGATTCGGCGCCGATATTAACATAAAACGCGTTTAACGGGCAGGCGACGTCGCGTCCGCAAAAAGAGGCTCGAAAATGCGCTGACAAACGAGGGGCCCGTGATGACCGGCGCTGCTGATGATCTCTAATTAAAACGGAAAGAAGTCGAACGTGGAAAAGGATGACAGGTCAGCCCCCATCCAGCCGGGCGTTTCTTGCTCGGCGCGCGTTAATGGCGCAAATTTGCCCGGCCTGCGCTCATAAGGGGATTGGATAAGAGGATAGAACGATGTCAGCGACTCGGCAAGGCCTCGTCAAGGTCGTACGTTGAGCCCGATCTGCCAGCGGGAGGTGTGTTTCGCCACTATGTTGCGGTTCTTGCGCCATCTCCGGCCACTTCTGCCGTTGCCATCTTGTTCACCGGTAGCGCCCCTCGACAACGACTTCGTGACTCCCGGGCCGATGCTTATTCTGCGAGCGTTCTCTTGCAACAACAGTCCCGGCGGAACGGTGAGACTCTAATTCCGCTTGTCTTGTTCGTGCTGTTGTTCGAGCATTTTTTACAATGCCGTTTCTTTGGGAGAAACAGTGCTGGTCGAAAGGGCAAATCGGACATGAGTGTTTATCGAAAGTTGCGCGACATCTTTTGGTTAATTTGCCCGTAAATTGTAGCAATTTGCTCCTCCTGTCACGGGCTTTTTACGAAAGTGAAGATTTGGAGGCTGAAGACAAATTGTCTGTTGAAATTATTTAGTCTGAGAAGTGGAGCGTTGGAGTTTGAGTTGAGACTGTTTCATTAGAGAATAAATCGTGGAAAATAAACAATCAATTAGCTAGAATTGCATTTATAGTATGTGGGAGATCAAGATTCTTTGTTCATTTTTATTCACTCCAAATATTAGTTATGGGCCTAATGTTATTTCGTAAGTTTTAATGGTCATTTAGTAACGATATTAATTTTCGGAAACGTGTGAAGAAGCGTTTATTATACTAAAAACGGATATACATTCAATATAAGAAATAAAGAAAATTAAAGAATTCGATTAAATAATTTGTTTATTATTAGCGGGACACTATGAACGATTTAACATCGAACAAGTTGAGTAATATCAAATCACCGCAGAAAAATATACCTAAGTACATAAATAATGCATATAAGGATTTATCATACTTCTAATTGTTTTTTAATAAATAAAATCGTGATTGTATAATATATGTAAAGATCGAATTTTGGATACTAAAACGTAGCTGATTATATTTCGCCTATTTTTACTCATACATGGCGGCACCAACAGAGTCTAGTATTGTATATGTAGGAGTGATTCCATCACAAATCACTCAAAAAATATTGAAAATGTCTTGAGACCTTCGAAAAGGCTGAAAATTCAAGTGTCTTGAAATTCTTCAAATTAATTGAAAATAAGCTTTTAATCTGCTATGCTACTTGAAATGGACAATACATATAAGATATATATTTTTACGTTTTTTAATGATTTCCAAAAAATCGACTTGTATAAAATAAATTAATATAAACATTAATTTGACAGATAAATGTTGGAAGCACTTTGAGCATTGAAATCACAGCTATAAGAATTAAAATGGATTCCATTTTATGGCTGTGGAGAGGTTTAAGTCTTTTTTAAGAAGTTGTTTAAATTAATTTCTTACTCCAAAAATATTCCGTAAATCATAATGAAGAGTGAAAGAATATACTGTAAAAACACATTGAATTCCTTTTTAGCGACAAATTCAATTTAGTCGTATGCATTAAAGAATTTATTTAGGTAATTATTCACTTTAAGGACTCCTACGACATATTTATTGTAGCTATTTGTAGCTTATGTAACAAAAAATTGTCAAACAAATGTTAATATGAATTCTTCCATCGACCGAATTATATTTGTCCATTACACTCAAATGTAAATACAAATTATTGTTCAAGTTTTTTTCTTTCACATTAATCTCCGTCCCTCTTCATTTAATTTTATTCTCTAAGACTGAATAATTCGTTGCAAAAGTTCGTTATTTCCCATCGTTCCCAAATTGCTCTCCACAATTTACTCCAACCTTTTTCTTCGTGTGAAGATTACGGTGTAATTCGCCGGTTCGCTCATTATTTTCATTCCGGAGCTTTAAATTCGCTGCTCTGCACTCGACACCAAACAGCAATTAGAGCCAAATTTTCGCAGTTAATAACGAACGTATCAAAGCCGAAAAATGTCGTCGGCGATTTCTCTTCGTGACTCATTTGCGGGCGAATCGGCATCGCGATTACGAGTGCCGATGTCGAGCGGTGTCGAGCGAGAGTTGAGGGTTTGGTGGTCATTGTGTTTGCCGGTCACGGGGTCGACGAACCCGGGACCGGGGGCCAGCGCCACCCGCTATTCCCCCGATTCGCGCCCCATTTTGTGCCCAGTCACTTCTCGTTTCAGCCGCAACTCAACGTTTTCATAATTCATGTTTTACGATCGTTATCGAATCGCAGAGCGATGTATTTGTCAAGTCATTACGGAAAAATGTGGACAGAACCGACGCGCTATACAGTTACACGCTTCCATTCCTCTGCTCGCCGATTTTGATGACCTTTATTCTTTCTCGAACCTTTGTTCGCTCGGCACATTTAGCCGGCCGCTCACGCCAGCCTCTTTTTCCCATAATAAATTGACGAATCTTAATTATTCGCATGGAAATCCGTATTCGTTACAGTACATTGAACGAAATTGGCGTTCGAAATGAGTTTAGCATTCAGTCAAGAGCGTTACCAGAGGGAATCAATTTGAAATCGTTTTATTCAAATAACGTGAGTATTCATATTTTGGTGCCGAGTTTGTGACTGTTCGAATTTAGCCATGCGAAAGTGTTTAGTAGACGAGGATCCGTGTCGGAAATGTACACTTGGAGATCGAAATTGAAAGATTTAATTAATCCAGACTACATCGTGACGCAGAGAGTCCTTCTTTACAGAAGTAAAGCGTTTTAATTGGTTTTCGATGTAAATTGCTATATTTGTAGTATCACGTTTTGAACAGTTTAATTTGTTAGCTCGAGCTTATTACGTTTATATTAGATCGTGCTTCTGATGCGTGATAAAAGAGTAAACCACTTAGCAGTAACTCGCAACTTGGACTTATCGCTACGAAAAATAGCCAAGGACGACGCATATCTTCGAGCAATTTTCGTTGATTTTCCTGTCGCGGCGCCGTGGCGCCTTGTAACTTATATTTCAGATTATCAGAAAAATAACTTATTTACGCTATCTTCGAAGTTTTTCTATATCGCTCTCAGTTCGAGATATACTAAATTTATTTTATATCAAACTGCAGCTTTTTCGCAAACTATAAAAAAAGTCGTTTATAAGATTTAAAACCACCTTTCATCAATTTCGCGCTATCACTACATTCCAGAAGCATTGCTGAGAAAACTCTATAGGAAAATGTGACTACAAGAATATAAGAAATTTTAATATAAAATATGTTATGAAGAAAATACTCTTTTCCAGATTTATATATTCTAGATTTAGTCACATTTTTACCCAAATTTTACCAGTAACCCGTTTTTGAGATTATCATATTAGATAATTCCCCATAGTCCAGCATTATAATCCCTATAATACTACGCAAAATCACCAATAATTTTGAAATACCTTTCCCATAAACCCACAACCGAAACCCCGGCATCGAAGATTCGCCGAGACATCGTTCGTCGTGATTCGTTACGATCGATTAGAATTCGTCGTTGGACGAAAAAGGCCAAGCCGCGGAGTGACGCGTCCGTAAAAACCCGCTCCCACTTTGCCGCAGATTTTCCCACGAATTGATCGCAAGCCGCTTTTAATGGCTGCGCCATAATAACAATAATTTCGATAAATCTCAGTGGATTTTTGAGCGTTCGCGCGGCGCGCCAAGCTCTGTAAACGAGCACAACAAACAATAAATAACTGAAGCATCCGAGATAAACATAATGAAATAATATGCTAATGATTTAGAGTGTCACGCAAGGAGGCGCGAAGCAAAATGATGATAAATGACGCGCCGTTCGAGATTAATTTCCGTATAGGTATTTCGTGAATGCGCCGCGATTTCTTGGTACCGGCGAGTGCATCGGATCCGGTACGGCGAGCATTCGAGGCGCGTAACGAAATGTCTTGTGTGAGTCACTGTCGCGTACGCGCGTCGACTTGAACGCATTTGAGCTGCCTCCAGGGCAATTTACTGGATTTATGATTTAACGCCCGTCTTTCAACCGCGCGCAACGGGCTACCGCTTTTACCGTGAACTTGGATGTTAACGACGACACCGTGACGTGCCTCGAAAACTACTTCCACGCAAACACGTGCCGATCTCTGCCATGCTCACGGCGAGTACGGGCTCGAGACATTTTTCGCGCGAAGCAAATTACTAGTTAGAATTCAATAGACTGCGCTCCGAAAAGCGCTCGATGCGATGCACGCAGCAAAATATTTCGTCGACATGAGTATGTCGAGGAAAATGGACTGCTGGAATTGGAGACTAGGCTGTTACGTTAAGCATCTTAACTGTTTATCTGCGAGGCACGGGACTGCTGGAATATCGAGTAATGAAATTTGTCATTTGCAGTGGAAGCTTCGCGCTGATTGGATACTAGTGACGAGTTGACTGTTAAAATATACACTCGGGGCAGTTGAGTTAAGTGTCTCGGCTGTATATTATGAGAGTAAATTTTAGCGCAGTGTAGTTTATTAGGGAAAATGAAATTGGATGCACTTCGAGTTGAGTTTTTGTGCAAAGAAGGTAATTGCATTGGTTCGGATGGATAATGTAAGCGTTTGGTAACAGTATAGTCGATGAAAGATTTTGGTCGAAATAATTATTTTAATCAAATTAATTCTATTTTATGTGTTTCTGAACGATTAGTTTCTTTTCTTGTACATTTGATCCAACTTGAGAAATTGAATCGGTTTTAGTTTTTCGCTTTTTTGGATTAAAAGATTTAACGACGAGGAAGAAAGTTTCCTCGCACATTTCGATCGAAAATCTAATTGTGTCAGTTTCGAAACAGCTTATTTTAAAAAGACTCTTATCTAATTTAATAAATCAATTCTAAGCTGAGATGATTAAAGAACAACGAAATAGCAATTACTTATTACTGCGGATCAAATCAGTGCGCGGGCTTTTAATATGTCTCTTTATAGTGGAATGAAAAGTGATTGGCTAATATGCACTGCGCTGCTTCTCTATTTCGCGGCCAACTCGCAACTAATGTACATTACAGTTGCATTAAGGATGTAACGCGTTTCACGAGCCCGTCACGTCACGATTGGACAGCGTTGGTTTTCTTGCGCGTGTTTCTATTTTGTACAAGACCCTGCTTATTAGCGACGTAATCAAATCAAAAGCGATTAACCGTTTACGCCGTGTCAACTGATTTCACGAAATTCATTCGTTCTCATGTCGATCGGTTGTCTGAGTGACTTTGCTTGGTTGAAGCAAATGAAAATTCAAAGCATTTAATCGTATTACAGTTTTATATGTAACGTCACATTAGGTTGACGAACTTTCGCACTGATCATAAATATTTACGGATTTCATCTGACACACGAACGAAACTTGCGTCGGTGTAACCAATTCCATTTTAACGTAACGCAACGAAATTAATATCAGTCTGGGAAAACGAACGGTTAATCCGACACTGAACGTCGTTAAGCTGTGGAGCGAAGTAATTTTCGTAGTAGAACTCTGACGAGGTTAGTTTATTAGGTACCACGTAGCAGCCAAATCGTCATACACATGCACAGCTCCGTGTCCCTGCTAATGGCCTTCGTGAAAAGGCTATAACTTCATTTTCTACCCAACACTCTAATACGAAACTGCTTCCTCAGCTATTTGTAGAATCGATGTAAAAGTACACTTAGCTCTGGTGCAATTGTCGTTTAAGGAATTCGCGAGACGCGAAAGCTGTATACCAATTCCAGCTTGTATTAAACAATCAGAGACAGTCGAGAAATACTCGATTATAAACGGCTTTTTTTTCAGTTTGTCCTCTTAAATACTAAAATAAGTAATATAAATGACTTATTTCTATATTGAGGGAAATTTCTTGGGAAAAATTTGACACAATGCATTTTGCCTTCATTACTAGAGTTTTTGTAATTATTACAATAACTCCTATCAAAACTTCGGAATTATTTATCCAACATTTTTGGTAACAGTTTCCAAAACTGTAGTGCTGAAGGGAAAACTCTGAGATTGTCGCTGGTGTCATCCATCTGTGAGTGTCGCTGACATAATCAAGTGAAATGTAATTTTTTTCAATTTAAAGAAATATTTGTTTTCATTTTTTACTTTGCATTATTTTGAATAGGAACATAATGACGAGACTAAACTTTGAAAAATTAAATGACCAAGCAGAAGAGCAATATTTTTAATTACACCTGCGTTTTAAAACTCACGATGAGTTCTAAGTCCGTTAATGAATAACATTTCCTGCATTTGGATAGGAGTCTGTCGTTTTTATTATTTTTCGAGATTTCATTTCATTCATTCATGAAATTTATTTTTATTTTGTGTACATACAAAAATGTATACTTCTCGCTTACACAACATTAAAAAATCGACGACTTTGCAGTAACATCAAATAATTATTGTCTTATATGTAATTCAATATGACTCATAATATGATTCAAACCACTTTACCCCCCCCCCTCCCCAGGACCTCCAACCGTGTTTTTATCTTCCTTAAGTCATTTTTCTTGAACCATCGAAACAGTAAATTTCGGCTTTTAATATGACATTTATAAGCCATGGACGTTTCGTTCGCCCTTAATTAAGTGATTAAGCGTTGACGAAAAATGAAATACGCCCTGTAGAACGGCGCAGTGCGACAAAAACTAACGTTCGTCGCGATTTAGTGTGAGCTATCGTCGATATTTATGTGCGAGCTATGAGGCTGCGGCGTATCCGGGATAAAAGGTACCGCGCAATGTCGCCCTCATAAAACAGGACTGCTCGACCCGGCTGCTATTCTCTCGGCGATGCGCCTTCCTCGTTTACGTGCGCGCGTGTGTGCCGTTTTCAGTTGGCCTAGACGGCTCCGTGAAATGTTGTCCATGCCGATTACCAACGATGGATGTACGAGATAATGAATATACCCGTTTCGCGAACAACCACTTCCGCGTGTCGCAAAAACCGCGCGCGCTCGCTTATTTAACGTCCATCCTCAAATCGCAACATTCCGCACAATTTGTTCGACTTTTTTTACCACTGAGTCGATTTTAATTGCGCCCCGCGAATCGGCCTGATTGCATCCACGCGGAGCTCGATCCAATCGGATCCGGGGCGCGGTGCGCAAAAACGCGCATTAAATTAATTAAACGTCACAAATATCGTCCGTATTAAAATGTTCATAACCACGAAGATATTTGCATTGCGAGCGTTCGCCGCATCGTTTTGTTCCGCGCCATTTAATCGCCGGCAACATCGGCAACATTCAATTACCCGGGGGTTCGGGCCATTTTTTGCCCCGCGCGGACAATGTTTTAATATTATGGATCTTAAATGATTTTAATTAAGATTACCTTGTACATCAGTCCCGATTCCGCGGGAGGAAACGTACGTTAAAATAATTTTATGGTAGTAAAAATAATTACCGGGCAATTTGTCAGGGTTTGAAGAATAATTAGCAGTTAAGGTCAAGTTACAACTATTACCGACGTGTATAACCACGGGGCTGATTTTTGCGCGGTGCACTTTTTCCGCGCGAGATAAGCGAGCCGACGAAACGGCACGCAAAAAGTCGTTCTTTTCGGCCGAGAAATTTAAATTGAAGTTCGGATCAATTAAAACGCGGCCCCGGACGAAGTGTTGCCGTTTTCTCGATCGGCCTTCGTTCCGGCGAAAAAAGGCAGGCAATCGAATTGAAAAACGCGTCTAATAATATAACGCGAGGGGTCGAATAATGATCCCCGGTGCATGAACTTTGGCGAAAATGTCGTAACATCACGTAGACGTTGTATGACGCGTAATAACACGCCTGAACCGCGAGACCGGGCGATCTTCGACGGCGAACAGATTGCCTCTCGGTTGCAGGATCATCACCGAAACGTGACCGCTACTAGCGTTTGCATTCGCGCGCCAATCTTCGCGAAATTGTCTTCCGCGGCCAACAACATCCCTCGCAATTCTTTTCCCGTCCTTTATCTTGCACGGTTTTGTTGGGAAACGCATTTCTCGTCAGAGCCAAGCCCATTAAGGAGCTTCTTTAGCAGATTCAACGTAATGGCGATTCAATGAATTTTAAACCGCATTATCCGCGCGGAAATCCACGGTGATATCCATTTTTTCGACGCTTCGCCAAGCCGGAAGAGAACGACTTCGAATGCCACTTTTGAGCTCTTCCATTTCCAGCGCTAACATTTGTTCATTCATATGTTCCTCGATGAATTTCTCTCCAAACAAAAACTGCTTCGAACGAAAATTGTATCTAATTTCAATGCGTATTTTTTGTTGCAGACGTTCAGATGGAGCAAGGTTACAGGTCGGAGGTGCAAGACAAGGCGCTCGTCGTGTCTTTGCAGATGTTCAACCTGATTTTGGAACGGGGAGTGTCGTTGTTGAAGAGTCAATTAGAGAATGAGGAGAAGCATAGACTCATCGTTGGAGAAGACATGCAAATTTTATTGCCGGCGATTAAGGTGGGTAATCGGCTGTTCTCTCGCCGAGAAATTTACGAGGGGAAATGATCGGAAACGGAGAAAGGGTCAAGGGTAGCTGCGAGCAAGCCTTTTTCGATGGTAGGATAGTTAGGCGCCACCTCTTTTTCTGAGTCTGATCCTATTTCTCGGTTTGGCCTGCAAACGCGTGCGCCTAAGAGCTCGGCCAAGATTTATGAAGCGACGCAAGACTGCACCCACGCAGTGCGCTGGTGGCCAATCTCCGCGACCACGTCATTATGCAACACGCGACTTAATGCATCTGTCGATCAGAAAATAATGACGTCGGCCGAATTGGACATGTTCATTCGAGCTTAGTATTTGCATTAGAATCCTTGGCTGGACTCTATGGGAGTCGATAGTAAGGCTCGGGTATGCGCTTGTCAAATTCGAGGAATAATTTGATTACGTTTGTGTTTGCAGATATGGTGTGACTGGATGCTGTGCCATAGTACGGTATGGAATCCTCCGCCATCGTGTACGGACTACAGAGTTGGGTAAGTATGTGGAGAAGAGAAGTTCAAGCGCATGTAACTTCATTAAGGAGGTTGGCTTATGAGAGCATTTCTAGCAGTTTGGTTTATTTAAAATTAAGAGAAGCTTTTGGAAAGATATTATTTAATTAAGATATTCCTTTTGGAATTAATTTTATTAAAGTATGTCAAATGGTATGTGTCTTAAATTAAGTCTTAAATCTTACAAAATATTCCAGAAATGCCAAGGAGGTCAAATTCATTTTACTTATAGGAAAAGAAGCAAGGAGTAATTTCAAAAAATTTGGTTTACTTTGTACCGTTGTTGAAAAAATTAATTTTGAAGTTGTCATAAGAAAACATGTAGATTATACAAAAATGAGTTGGTTTGCCATTGATTTTCTCGAAAACGTAGTAAAATTCAACCACATTTTGGGAAATTGTTCCTCATAATAAGTTTCTACCTGTCATAAAATTTGAGCCCCCTGGAATTTATTTTAAAAAATAAGCCTACTAACTACCTTAAGTATGTGTTTGATTAAATACATTTTAAGTCGATGTAGATATGAAAAAATATTTATCCATTTCTATTTGCTGCATATAATTTTCTCAATTGGTTTGGAATAAAAAATGGCTCAAATCTCTAAAACTGATTATCCTAGCTGAATTACCTAATCTCAGCATTCAAGCTTTAGCATAGCATATCGTATCTAAATATGAATTTTTAACACGATTATGTTCATCTTTATTCAAACGAAGTAACTGCAATTTGAATTTCTCTCTGCAACTGATATCTTTCACCACTGGCGTATCAAACTGAAACCACTTGAAGCGAACCAGTGTAAGGGAGAATTGTTTATTAACGAAGAGCAGATTTGCCTAATTACCCTGAAGCCCTGAAACCTCGATTATACAAGGCGAATGACGTCGGTACAATTTCGGTATCTCCTCGGAACGGGATTGTACCTTCAGTAACGCTTCTAAGGTACACTTTATATCAATTTGAATTCATTTGCCAGTTGATTCGCGCAAAGATACCATTACTCCTAATTATAACTTTCCTCGTTAGAGCTTTCGGATGTGAGTTGTTTAATCCCGAGCATTTTCGTGCACGATGCTGCTCGGGTATACATCACAATTAGATCACGTGTGGGAAAAAGAGTTATGGGAGTGCAAAGCGCCGGCATAACAATTTGATTGCGACAATCAATCACAATCAAATTCGAAAGTAATCCATCATCGTTTGGAGCAGAATCCCGAGTACCTTTAATGACCGGCCGCCGAAAGTGGCATTATTAAAACAATTTCGTTTAATGCGCGTCCTATCAGATTGAGACATCATTCTAGAAAGCCGTCTTAATAGCGCTGCATCGATAAGCAACCCTAATGCAATACTTGAAATAATTTCGATGATCCTTCTCACGGGGCACAAAAAGCGTAAATACCAAGGCCTCAATTATCACTTCCAACACAGTTACACGAAATAGTGTAATTGCGCAAGTACCAACGAGCGATGATTATGTAACTTAACGCGGCAATCATTGATAGGCCCATTTCGAATCGAAATGGAAGAGACGCGGAGCGATCTCGAATTTTTTTCCGACGTTAGCAAAAATAGGCAAAGCTAGTGGATTTTGCAATGCCGCGTGCTTTTTTAGTTTTACAATGTAAAGCGAAAGCGATCGGGAATATTTATTGGCAGTTGAGATTTTGTTTGAAAATGTTTAAGGCAGTAACGTTTTTGTCGAGATATTTTGATTATTCGTTTTCGTTTTTGTTTTGATCATTCGAATTAAATGTAAATTTCAAATGGTTTTATGGCTCATGGTCAGCGAGCGGCCAAGTTTTATTGATAATTGTTATCATTCACCGGATATTCTCTATTTGACTATTAAAAAGCAATTTTCAGCGTGATCACTTTATTGGCGCACATTTTCAGAGATCTTCGTAATGGCAGTGTCGACATTGAAGTCTATTCATTTTTTGCCCGTCCGATTGTCATTACTCGGAATTATGCAGTAAAGCGTCTCAAAATCGTCCGCGTTCAAACATTACAGTCATTAGCGGCGAAAAAAGTGGCGGGCTTTTACTCGCGCGCTGCATTAACGTTCAACATTTGCGCAACCTGTTGTTATGAATTCATTTCGAACTGGGTCAGCGGAGAAATTGTTTGACTAGTTGACAAAGGCGTTGGGAGGCTTCGCGGGTCACTGTTGGCGAATAATTGATTGCGTGAAACTCCGTTGGCACGAATGGAAGGTGCGATTAGAAGCGTCACGTTTTTTCAACTCTTTAATGGTATTTGCCGTACGACGAAATCGAGAGTTTTATCGTGAATATATTCAGGAGGGAATGCAATCCCATAAGTTGTTCTTTATAATCCTGTTTTCGATTCAATGTTTAAGTGAGAGTTTGGTTAGATGAAGTAATTTTAGATAATTTTATTAGTGTCCTAATAAAGTGTCCTAATTAGTGTCCTAATTTTATTAAGGTCCTAATAAAATTACTGATTTAGTTAGAATATGAAAATAATTAATTATCGTAAAATGGACTAATTCGCAATGTTTTTAATTGAAAATAATATCTTTAATAAAATATAAATAGGCATTTCCTGATTTTCCTGAGGAATATCTAGTGTTGCATGAAAGAGATCATATGAAAAAAGAGAGCAGTGTCCAGTTCATTAAATTTAGGCTGTCATAAACTGAAATTCGATACTAAAGAGGTTGGACAAAGAGATAATATAATCGCATGAAAAATGCATCGATTTTACCTTCTTTTTTTAACAGACTTGAAGTGGCACTTAGCATTCGATTTTTAAATCATTCGTGTCCATGGTCTACCAAATTTAATAAATGTTAGGGTGCTTTGGTCGTTCTACTGTCAGGTTACCTTACGACCCCCCAGAGTGTCTGCACAAATTCATTCACGACATCTTTCGACAGAAGCTATACATGCAACTCTGATTTTTTTTAAATTACTTGTATAAGTGAAGAATTACGTGGCAAATTTCCAGTCAAATTAGTAAAGTGGTAGTTTTTAAAGTTAACTGATGACAATTAAATTATTTTCGATTAACAATTGTAAAAAAAGTAATTCGATAATTAAATTTTCATATTCATTAAATCATTTCAAACCCCACCTGTCTCGATTTTGAAAACACTCTTAGTATTTTGAATGGCAAATAGACAGTTTACCATGGAAAACACTTGAAAACCTTTGCTATGTTGACACATGTTTTTATAAATGATGAAAATGCTTTTTTTTAGTATAACTACACTGAGAAAAAATTAGGTAATGCTGGTAGTTATTTAGATGATATACTTAATATATAAATATAACGACCAAAAAAAATGCGAAATAAAAATTTGAGTTAACATGATATTAAAACTCTTCGAATTACATTTTTTTTTGTTATTATTAACTGAATTACCTTTAATTTCGAACTTAATAATTAAAATAGTATTTATGATGCTTTCATTCTATTTCTCCACACATAATAAATAACACTCTGCACTCCTCTAAATCTGATCGAATTCAAATACATTCATTGTAACTCTAACAACCATACAACTTCATTTTAACTTAATTCAGCCATACAACTTACAACATAATTTCTCTTTCTTCCCACACAAATCTTTCACCAAAACGTAATTTTGTCTTAATGCTCCAAAAACCTGTCCTCTCCCCTAGCTTTCTCATCGCACTCGATCCAGTTCTGCACCCGGCCGGGCGGCGAACGAAAATTTCGGCGGTCTCTGTGGCGATATCGAGACCGCCGCGCGACGTAGAACCAGTTTGCGCTGCAGCGGGGTCCTGGCCAAATCCACAGGATGCACCTCGCGATCGCTCATTTTTTATTGCATTCCTCCGCGCGAACCCCGGCCGGGATTATTCAGGCCTGTCCGATCGCGTACACCCAGGGATTCATCGTCGGATTCACCGTCGGCTGCTGATGCACGCAGAGCGTGCTGCGCTCAAATTTTCAAATAAATGATCCTCTCACTCTGAAATTTATGATTCGAAGCTATGCTAATTGCGACTGCTGACCTTACGAGGGGGAGTCCTCGTGGAAAAAGGGACGCGCGATAAAAAAAGGTCGAGGCGCGGCGAACGCCGAGAGGGGGAGGGGAGGGAGGGCGAAGAAGGAGACTCAGTCGCGACGAGGCTTTCTTCAAAATGAATTACAGCGTTTACCGTAAATCACGCGATTGTTAATTGATCTAACACTCAGTCACGGTCTTTCTTCGCGCGGCTAACGACAAATGATGTTCATTGTGGACGCGCCCGCGAGGATAATAAATACACAGGCGGAAAAATGTCGTACGGCCGCGTGTAATTATGTCCAATTTTGGCGAAGATATTTTATGTCACGCGCAAGGATAAGGATTATATATTGGATTGCGCGGAACAGTGCGCTTTGAAACAATGTTTTGGCTTGTATCGGATGATTAATGGCCTGTCGCGCGCGAAATTGTAATTAAATTGATAGGCTTTTATTATTAAATGTAGATTTAATTTATCGCGCGTGTAATCGGCGTCCGCGCGTTGACACCGCAGTTCTAGCTCGAACGAGCGACGTGTCAGGCCGAACGGTCCGGCGGTTTTCGTTGGCTTCAGCTGGAGATTGAGAAGAAGACGAGCGACGCCGGGGTGTGTCGTTTCGGGAGTGTGTCATTGGAAATATTGGTTGATGGAATGAGCGATCGGTTGGAATAGGCATTTTCGTTGTTTTTCGATGAGGTTGGAATGTGAGATAAAAACAAGTTGATCGGTTTCAGAAAGAATCATTAATTTGAAATGTGGAGGCGGAATATCATTTTTTCGAGTTTTAATTGGAATTAATAGAATAATGTGAATCATAAAGATAACTATAGAAAATATAAATTGTACTTGAATCTGTGCATATTGGACTTGCGAGGTATATCAATTATAAGATTGGAAGGAAACATTTCTATTAAATGTTAGTTTTACTCGAGATATGTTCTCATTCATTATACATCGTATGCCGACTTCTCTAACGGATTATGTACCAAACTGCATACAGAAAGAACATATGTACATTTAAAATAAGATAAAATTAACATTTTTAATTTCCTTAAGTACTGTATCTATATCATGTTGTCTGGTCTGTCTGTGTACTGTATTTTTCGTGAACAAATTAATTCTGCTTTATCATTTCTTTTTTACTTTAGGAAATTTCTATAACCCGATGTGAATAAGTTTAAAGAAATGTGAAGTTATGAAGAAAATATATGTGCAAGAAGAATTAATACTTAAACTTAATAAATGTGTTTGACGAAACTTATGATGTCGAACCTAATTCGTTTTAAACGGCGATTTTGTGCCAAATGTAAATGTTCTTAATTCACTAGAAGCTTACTTAATTATTTTATCTAAAAATAATTAAAATAATAATTATTTATCTATAAATAATTTTATCTATATACTGTTGACACACAGTATACAGAATACGTTTGTTTTTATTTTAGGTTAATAAAATCATAGCTGTCAAAATACACTATTACGCTTTTATAAAAGTTGATATATGTTTTAAACAATTCCCCTTTAAACATAGAATATTTCTGTGGTCAGTCTGTAAATAAATATTCACATCCCACAGTACATTCCTCTGAAATGTCTAAAATCTAAAAACATGAACTGATTGATGTATTTTATGTTTCATTTATATTTCTTGAAAGCTACAATTACATTATTTCTTGAAAGCTACAATTACATTACTAGACAAAAAACGATAACTTAATGAAAAGAGTACAATTTTTTACAATAAAAAGAATAAGAATAATAATCCCTTTAGACCAGACATCTTATACAGTAACCTTTAAAATAAAAGAATTCAACCCTACTTTCTCATCACCGCACTGTTTTATATACCCATTATGATCTGCTCCAATATTTTTTCTTCCACTGATTGTTCCCCATTACAACACTTCTCTCACCCACCCACCCAACACATCACACCTACCAAACTCCTCAAACTAACTGTCTAATCTTCTCCCTCAAAATTGCCTTCCAAACCTTCCCCCCATCTCCCCGAATCCCGACTCAGCCACTTTTATTTGCCTCACCTCCCCATTGCACTCAGAAAAGCGCGAATCATCGGACCCCGAGGGAGGGGGCCGCCTCTCTGAGCGCCACCGCGGCGGGGTCAATAAACCGATCGAGGATCAAGCGCTGGCGCCAGGTAGCGCTCCTTAATTATAATTCAATAAATATCGTGCAAAAATGCGCGCGCCCAGTCGCGCAAGTGCTTTATGCGTTCTATAAAACTTGATCGCGGATTCTCGTAAAAGTGGCCGGGGAAAAAGGGAACTCGAGGAGTTGGCGCGATGGATGCGCGCGAAACGAGCGATGCAATCTATCGGCCATTAAACGCGCTCCAAGGCTCCCGTTGCCGTAACCGCGCGGGCGCTTACCGTGCGCAGCGGCGCCTACCCGGCCGCCGGATAAGTTAATTATTGTTGGCTTTAACGATTTACAATAACGCGCGTTTCCTTGCAAG
The DNA here is from genome assembly GCA_022817645.1 of Ceratoteleas bidentatus. Lineage (NCBI taxonomy): Eukaryota > Metazoa > Arthropoda > Insecta > Hymenoptera > Scelionidae > Ceratoteleas > Ceratoteleas bidentatus. The sequence goes on from JABFPB010000805.1 coordinate 16,565, forward strand.
GACGCGAGGCGTCCGAGCGTGCCTCGACGGAGCGGCGCCGCATTGTTCCGCGAGAGGACTCTGCCCGGCAATTAACGAGCGACCTTTAACAATCGCCCCCGGGCCGGAAGTGCCATCGACGTGCCGGCTTCTTGCCGCGCGATTGCGGAAGTGCTCGCTTTTTTGTCGATTCCGCGCGTGTCGAGCGCTCGCTCATCAACGCGCAGAAGATGCTCTCGTTCGTTTCAGTTTCTTCAGCTCGTTGGCCTTGGGCAGGCGAAAAACACGAGCTTTTTCGAAGGAAGGCCATTTTTGTTTCAAATTGAAATTCGTTTTGGTAAAAAGGAAACTGGTTTGCGGTAAAGTGAAATCTTTTTTTCACTTTTTCGGACGATCGGTTTAATGCGAGGTAGCTGGCTTTTCTTTGTACGAGGATTGGCAGTTGAAAATCAATGTATTGGGAGATAAAAGTCCGATGAATAGGGTGTTGATCCGCGTTCAAGAATGTTCGTTGCGGAACGATGTAGCATTTTGAGGTTATTTTTAGACTCGCTTTAATACTGACGAATGTGGAAAGCGGATAATTTATGGAATATTTTTGTTTGCTGTAAAGTAAAATTTATACCGATACTGAGGGATATTTCACACTGGCATCTTTTACGTCTTACACCAAGTCGCTGAAGTCTGAATATTTTTAACAATGAAATGTGTTTTAGAGAGAAAATTTTTTGAAATTTTTTGAAAAATTTTTGAAACGAAAAACATTATCGTCTTACGACCAGTTACAAAATTATTGTAAATAGAGTAAAGGATGTTAATTTAGTGTTGTAAAATGAACAGAATTTAATGTTAACGCTTATTCTATAACTGAAATTCAATGCACAAATCATCCAAGGAAATTCGTTAAACATTATTCGCGTTTCCATGTAGTATTTCATATGGTATATTTCTTCTGTTGATAAAAACGGCAACGATAGCAGGAAGTTTGAAAGTTTCGGGTAGCAAGTCCGAGAAGCGAATCTGATCAAATCTTCAAAGCGAGGTCAGGGCAAATGTCCGCCAGATGGCTTTCCGGTTTTTATTCGATGATAATACGATACGACGCAGTGGTGGAAATTCGGTTTCTAGGTCATACAGGTTGACCGGTCCTTGTTGAAAAGGCCTTTTTTCGAGTGATAACTCTTATCTTTCTTTATGTTTGCAGACCACCAGGTGATGCATGGAACAGATTAGCTACGATGGTGAACCTGCTGGAAAAACTGTCATGTCCTAAGAACTTGCTGATACCGAGTTCCAGCGTGGAGAGGCAAGACGAGAGTGAGTATCTGTCGTGTGGGAGTGGAATTTGATATATAGGTACAAGCTCGAAATTGTGATGTAGAAAGACCAAATGTGTAGTCAAAATCAAATCGTATCGTAGGTTACCTAGTTACACTTTCAGTCTTAGAAATGTCCTTTAAGAGAGTGTGTCAAAGTGCAGTTACTGAAAGCATTATTGGTCTTATTTTCATTAAATGCATAGTAATTTCACTGCAACTTATATGGAGCTAAAATTATTAAATTTTGAGATAAAAAATCATTATTCGCACCTAACAAGTAAACAGAAAAATAAAATCATTTCCACAAAAAATGCGAGGAATTCAGCAGATCACCTCCTTAGATAAATAACAATCTTTCCCGCCTATCAGAAAATAATCAAATAAATCACAGTTGTTATGAACCCAATAGTTTGTTGATTGAAAAACCTTTCTGCTTGTTTAACACATTTCCCTTACCCCTTTAACCAGCCACATCTCAAAAGCGGGTCATTCGAGTGACCATCAATAGCCCTGTCGGCAGAACCAACGAAATGACGGTGCCTTTTGCTACACATTGACCTCAGTGCCTGTTGTCTAACGACGTGATTGCGTAACGGTGCATCCACATTGTGCGAGTCCGCGATGTTTCCGCGCGCGCGACCAATCGGCTGGCCGGCTAATCCGCGCGTCGCCCATTGTTGGCCGTTTTATGAATAACCAAATTGCATTCGCCACCAGCCCATTCGCGGAGCCATTCGTCAGCGCCAACCGTCCCATAATCACGCCATAACTCATTCCCGTGCCGCATTCCGCGCCGAGTCACGTGCTCCGTCATTTTTCGCCGCTCGTTGGACAATTCCACGCGTGAATCGACCAAGTGCCGCGAACGTTTCGCGGCTCGCCGGTCACGGTCCAAATGAGCTCATTGTTCACTCCGCTGACCTACAATTTATCGGATCGCGCCAATTTCACGCCGCCGTTCTTGTCATTTCTCCGCCGTTACACTTTCCAGTTGCAATCGTTTCGGATCTAACGGGACAAAGCCTCGCGAAAAATTTCGTGCCATTCGCGCGGGAATGCGCCGGTTGTTGTATTTATGTTACGATTGGTTGGCTCTGAATGGCGGCCGCGAATTTGGTTCTCGCGGCACGGAATGTCATTAGAACCGTTGGATTTCACTTTCGCGGTCACTTCTAGTTTTAATGACCGCGAAAGTCAGTTACGCGGCGTTCCGGGTTTTACTTTTCGGATTACTCGAGTGGCGTCGCTGCCGAGAGAAATGTAATTGGGCGACGGAAAGTCGAAGGTGAAGTGAGGGAGGAATGATGGTTTTGAGGGTGCTTCACGTTCTGTTTCAGAATTGAGTTTGGTGCGACTGTCGGAGGATACGATTCTTTCTGGGTTCACGCCGCTCATGTCGAATCCACAGGAACTGTTTTACGCGGACAAGAGCGAGGATATGGTGAGTGAAGGAGGGAGGATTTTGAGTTGAAATTTAGATCGGAATTGAAACTTTTTTTGCTTTGAAACAAATTTAGTTGATTGTTTTACAAATTATTTTGTTGTAAAATTTTTTGTCGATACATTTTCTTCGATAAAATGGCTAAAAAATGTTTAGCCATTTTTTATCCTTATTAATTTTTACAAAAAAATTTTTTATCAAAGTGTTTAATAGAAGCGCTTTGATTAGAATTCGTTAATAATATTGATATTTTTCACATTTTCGAATTTACTTTCAGTATATTCGTTTTATACAATAAAAGTGATTAATGAATAAAAGTAACTTGCATTATTTTCATATCTCAATATATGTAAATATTTACAGGAAGTGGTAGAAGTATGTTTACGGATACACAAAATCCTATTCTTCGGTCAAGTCTTCGTGTGTGGACTAGAAACCCCAGTACTGAAACTGCAAAAGAACTGCGAAACTGGTGTTAGCGAATATGTCTCGGTCGTCGAAGTTTCCAGTACGAGCTCGCCGAGTTCTCCACCGGAACAGGTACGTACAGACTTTGAAACATATTTAAGTGGCTAGAAGGAGAAACAATGTCTTTAAAAAATCTTCAAGTTGGTATGTGATATTCACACGCAGTAAAATACACCTAATATGGCCTAAATACACTTCCATATTATTTAATGATAAAAGTAAATACGTAAATGAAGTGTTCAGTTTAGAACTCATTCAGCTTGTTTATATAAAATATACAGGCAATATAGAAAACAGGTTTATATGTTTATAAAACACTTTACATAATCTAACGCCTAGTTAAACTATGTATACCAAAACACTTTACTTCGCCTATCTATACTTTATTTCTTCTACATTTTATTTTGCAAAATACCAAATGTTAAAAAATTTTACGATAAACCCAGGCTTGACATAACTCAATTATCACTAGAAGACTCTGATTCGTGAACGCCCACACATCTTCCCATGTCTCCTCCTATCTCTTCCAACATTAAAAACACCCATTTTTCTCCATCTCAAACTCATCTCCATTGCACCCTTGCTTCCCCCTTCGGCGACAAAATTTATTTCCCATGAATCCCAACGTAACGATCGCTCCGCGCTTCTCCCTTTCCGTCACTGAATCAAAAGCATCGCGCCAAGATTTGTGGTGCCATGAATCGTTTGATTTGTGGTGGCGGCCGGGCCGAGTCACCGGCTGATTAGGGCCCGCGCCTCCCGACAAGTCAATTGCGCGCATTCCCGGGCGGATGCGCGGATCGCGCCGTTCATGGCCCGTAAATCACGCTAAACGACTTAATATCGCGAATCGAAAATGATCGGCCGGCGATTTTTGTTGCAGAGCGACTCGGAATTGCTGGTGGAGAGTTACAGCGAGGACGAGGATGAGCCCGCGGCGAAAAAATTGTCGCCACCCGATGACGTCAGTGACGCGAGTGAGCCGCCCGCGGCAGCCAGTGAAATCAGATCGCTGATCGAGCGTAAGGAGGAGCTGGAGAGGCGACAGCGGAAACAGGACCGTCATCGGCAACGGGTGCAGGTGAGTCGACGACGTCACTGAGAAGCGGAAACGGATTTTAAAATATTTGAGCAAATGCAGGTCATTTAAGTAGAGCATGTTTCGATTTTGCTGGATTAATTTCGTTTGATTGCTTAAGAACTTATGAAGTCAAATAGTGCATTTAAAATAAAAAGAGTTTCAATGTAAATGTAACTATAGTTTCAAAGATAAGATTGTGTATAGGATTTGTAATAAGTGAAAGATTGAGAAAATGCCCACCAATTAAAAGGAGCTAAAATCGATATTTTTCAATTGATGCTATTACAGATTTGTTTTAAATACTAAGATAGTAGGTGTTTCATTGTGAGACATTGAAACATCTTTGATGTTTCTTTTGAATAAAACTGTTATGTTTTGAGACAGTTTTCGAGTGTACTACATCAAAGAAGAATAAAAAATAACATAAAAATGATAATAAAACAACTATTTGTTAGTAACAAGAGTATGTTTTAATAGAAACAAATGACTCGATTTCTAAGCGATTTTAATTTATTTGGTACCAACATTTTAAAAGTGGATGAAGCAATTTATCAATCGATTGCAGAACTCAAAAAACATAGTGTGTACTGCATACTATGTTTTTTGAGTTCCCTAAATTTGCGTCCAAGATATTCCAAAGTACATTTCATTCATATGCTCCTATATTAAGGACAAGTCGAAAGTCTGCTGCAACGGAGTTAGGGACTTTGCTTGTGAAAAAATCATTTGTTGATATTTTTTAAAATGCTGACCAGAGCGAGATTCTGTGTTTATGGGAGAATGTTTTTAGCCATAAGGTAACATTTTCTAACAAGCCGTTTGGAAAAATAGTGAGTTCTACGAATTTTTCCACCTCGAAAACTAGAAATCACTATTCTTCTACAATTAAATACGATTAAAGTTTATTTTGCGGTCAAAGTGTGTAAAAAAGTGAACAAATCTCGCTCTGGTCGTTAAATCAGTGCCCATATTTTTAGTTAGACGTATTTTGTAAAATCTGTAATGTCGGTAATCACGTTTTCGACACGACCTTAACTCGGAGATAACTTTGGCGAGTGCAATGTTGTCTAGGAAGTCTTAAGGATTATTCAAAACCCCTACTGGATCATTCAGAAAACTGAAATCTGTATCAAACCCACAAAACTCCTTAAACTAATTCTGAAGACCGAATATATGATAATCTCATCTTTCTCAGACAAACCTAAACATAACTAAATCCACTACACTATCCAACATATTAAAATGATGAGTGTGACTGATAATTTATTATAGTCATCCTCTCCCTATTATTATAGAGATCCTTTCAATAACCTTATTGAATCCCGAATGAAACATTTATTAAGCATTTATAAATTTTATTTTATAAACAGTTAAGAATATATTTGCATACAGTGTACTGAACTATCCTACAATTAAGGTTATTTAACCGTTAATAAATCCTTATCAATCCACCTACGGAAAACTTCAATTCCAACCAAATCCACAACAATCCTTTAACTCCTTTAAATCCTGAAGAAAAAGTAAATCTTGGATTCTCGATAAGCTCCTTTGCACAAGTAACTAAGCAGGATTCTAAATAGATCACTGGAAAGGGGCCAGGATCATAAACATCATCAATATGGAACATAGATATAACTACAATTACATAGTTCTATTGCTTGCATAAGGACCTAGACCATTCTGGTCCCCATCTAGTAATCTTAAAAGAACCACCTGCAGGAACCAGGCACTGTATTCACTTTTTCCTCAGATAACTTCCTACTATCTCTTTCACTGAACACTCATTATAGCCGTCCTCTCGATTCTCTCATAAGCAATCTTCTTTATCCTCTCCCACAGCAACGGATAGGGATGTATCGTTCTGATAAAATCAGCCCGTTCCAATCTGTAAGTCTTGCACATTTCCACCGCGACAACTGTGGCGACTCTTCTCGCGTCAGGCATTACCAGTGCTATTTCTCCAAAATGCGTACCGCTCTCCAGATGGCAAACCTCCTTCCCAGAAACCGTGTATACAGCTACAGTACCAGTTTCGATGAAGTACATGCAGTCCCCTATGCGATTGGCCTTCACAATCACGTCATTCGTGAGGAAGATCTCAGATTTAAGCAGCGTCACTATGCGGACCAGCATCGACATCGGCAGATCATGGAAGAAGACCACGTTTTCAACCAGCTTGCGACAGACGAACATGCGCACTTCCTGACGCATCTGGTTGGACACCTGGTTGAGAATCTCGTTCTCGCGGAAGTAGTGCTTCTGGAACTTGAAATCGAAGTAGGTGTTGAAGCGGCGCTGCAGGTGATGTGGTAACTGCTTGTGGCGCATGTACTCGTTGAGGCGAGTGGAGTTGAGCTGGTACTTAAGTTTAGAGCTGTTGAGACCTTTAAAACAGTGCATCATGTTGGCGATTAGCATGCAGTAGGCGAAGGTGCAGATTACCTGGAAAGTTGAAGGGGATTGGCAGTATTAAGATGGAAGAGAATGTTGGAATTATGAAAACATTTGGAAGTTGGATTGTTTGTTTTATTATTCTAGTAAGTTAAGTTTATTATTATTCTAGTAAGTACGTTTGAGTAGTTTTATGTGTTATTTTGTATATAATTCTATATACAATTTTAAATACAATTTACATAAAATTTTATATATAATATTACATAAGAATTTTTGAATAGGGATATAATTAAAGGACTTTTCAAACTTGTGAGCTAATTCTCTCAGAATAATTCAGAGTATCTCTAATCCAACCAGTTACAAATCAAACATATCATCCAATCAAATCACTAAAGTTAAAATAGGTGTTCATAATGTTTCTTCTTAATTACCTGTAAAACGATAACTGTATACTGATCCTCAGAAGTCTTGGGCTGAGCTCTCGAGAACCCAGACCTCGTAAAAGTAGCCATGGACCGGTAGATACACTGAAAATACCTAATCCCCTTCTTAGAAGGTTGCCAGAGATGCAGCCTGTTTACCCAAGACTCGTTTTTGGGTCGAACTGGATGACTCATCGATGATGCGGCTATGGGAACCAGCCAGTAGATGCAACTCTGCCAGTGGAGTAGCATCACCAACCAGAAGATGGTTTTCCAGAAGTCCATAAGGTGTCTGGGTACATTGAACGCTCGGGCCAGTGTGCCAAAATATTTTTGGGTCGAGAATACCCGGAAGAGGTACACCAGGGAAAATATCTCGCGAGTGACGGCCATATCGACCCAGCGAGTGTGTGTGAAAAAAAAGTCCGTTGGAACAGAGGCTATGATGTCGCAGACGAAGGTGCCATGGATCACATACTGATTGAGAATGGCGGAATAACGGAGTTCGACAAAATTTTGATCAAGATCTAAATAGCTAAAGGAATTTGAGATAGGCATTAGGAAGCTTGGAAATATTTGAAATGTGGGCTTTAGCAGCTTACCCTGTATTGAAGTTAACCAAGATATCACACCAGGAGCAAATTAGGAGGACATTTTTTAAATAGTGCCAAGAGTCCTTGTCTGTGATATTGAAAGCAGCATGATAAGGCAAATACACCAATCCAACAATCGTCGATATGATCATGAAAAGGCCCCAATAGAAACTGGAATGAATCGATTTTCGCGGTTGACTTGTTGAAGAAATGTTTGTTCGTCTAACTGAAAAAGCTGTTGCAGCCCAAAATGCCAATTCAAATATATAAGCGAAATGTGTTTGCTCGCGCGTACAGATTGATCAAATATGGACGTATGTTAATTGAACAAATATTACCTAAACAGACTGAATGGGTGGATCCGTTGTGAATAATATTTTATGTGCCGTCTTTTCTCATAGATGATATACGCTCGGCTCCTTATATACTTTATACAATTCGGATTTTTCTCCGATATCATGAAAAAGAACCTTAAATAAATGCAGCAGCGGATGAAACGGTTTTCTCCCGGATATAAAAGCATTTCGTTTCTATTCGACGATATTTGGCAAACGTGTTTTTCGGTAAACATTTCGATTTGTTACTTTAATTGATTAAAATAGCGGACACGCCAAAACGTCGACAAAGAAATCATTCGATTTTTTGTAAACTGTCACTGACATGCATTGACTTTGACAGATGTGAAAAACAACATATAAATTTGAAATAATCTTAAACAATTTTTATTTCTAAAATATTACAAATGGGATTTGTGAAAACTGCGTGTAATTTAAAAATATGTCTCTACTGACAGAAATTGTTGAAAAAGACGATTTTGAAATATTCCTGACATCTGTGGGAAGAATATGTCAACTCATGAAATAAATCAATAATGTGCTCTTACTTTATCGACAGTGAAGAACATATTTTGAATCGAACTAAATATTTTGAAAATTCGTATTGCGTTCTTTCACGCGTTATACCTAACGAAATTTCTGACGAAATTAGCAGGAAACCGAAATTTATATAACAATTTTTCATCCAAATTATATAACTTGCATTTCTTTATCTCGCATACCATTTGCGACATACAAAATAAAATGTTAGTTAATAGCAAAGCTTCCGTGAAGGTTACGTAAATTACGTTTATTAAAAATAAAGCACATCCGACTAGCAATTAACTCACGCAAACGATTAATTATTTGGCCCGAAACAACTTTAAATAGCTGCCACAAAGCATTTTGCGGTTACACTTTGTCAAGTTTTTTGTCAAACATTTGCAAACATGAAAGGTCTCTTCGTCGTCGCTGCCTTCTGTCTGGCGGTAACTGTTTTATTTAATTTTAATTTTAACAAATCATTAACTTTTATTTCGTATAATTTCAGAATTATAATATTGCAAAAATTTCGCAATTTAAATTTTTGTCAAATTTATTACAGGCTGTCTCTGCCAACGCAATCAAAGAAGAAGACTCTGCCACTGTATCCAAACTCAAAGCTGTTTATGAGGAATGCATGTTCGAAAATGGACTGACCGAAGGTATTTAAATAATTAATAACTGACATTGTGAAATCAATATAATGAATAGGACAGAATAGAGCTAATGTAACAAAGTATTTATACTATCTAAATATTTTAATATGCACGTTTGAACAGAATCCCTTAAAAATATGGAACCAGAAGCTGCTTCGACAAACCTTGGATGCGTCGTTGGATGTCTCTATGCAAAACTGAATTTGGTGAGTTAAAGTTCATTCTTGAAGAATGAATTTATCTGACCGAAGTTCAATTTGTTCAATTTCATAATAAAAATACGGAATAAATAAGTAACATTTCTAAGTAAAGTAAATTTTAATAAAATTTATCTCATTTGTGATAATAATTTCTCAAACCTCAGGTTGATGAGCATGGAAAAATCAACGTAGCTAATTTCAACAAAATAGGAAGTGAAGTCGTCATCTCTTCGGGACAACACTGGGATTCTGAGACCGACAAAATCGCCGCTGAGTGCGGTGAATTGAGTAAGTTTCTCGAATGTTCGATCGATTTTTATATAATTGATTAATTTATGTAAAATAATATGACTTTTTCTTTTTCAGGCAATTACCTCAAAGACAAATGTGAGAAATTCATAGTTCACGCCAAGTGCTTCAGTCAAAGATACTTCAGTCAGTACAAACAGACTCAAATGGCTTAAACAAGTTTTAATCTTTTCGAAAATTAAATTATTATGGATACTCTGAGCTACATGTGAAATAAATTAAATATGTTGCAAATGATTTGTCACATATACACAGGGAGAAAAAATGCCATAAAATCAACAGAAAACGTAGAAGTCCGATTTTTAAAACAACAGAAATTCGCTGTTGTGTCAACAGATGTTACCGTTTTTAGTTCTAGACCGAGATTTTTGTTGGTTTAATGGCATTTTTCCTCCCGTGTATTATTTTAAGCCTATTCTTAATTCAAACGTTTTTAATATTCAACTGAAAAAGAAAGTACAACTTAAATTCATAGTGCAAAAAACTAGAGATTTTACGTTAAATATCTCGTAAAATTACGTAAGAACTGCATTTTTATGTGATTATGATAGAATTTTATTTTTTTCATATAAAATTTATGTGATTTTTAGGGAAGGTTTTTACTTACAGTTTACATGATTTTTACGGAATTTTACGCTTTAACTTAACATTTTTGTTTAAAAAATGTTATTACAATAACTGAATCTCATGACATATCACGTAATATTACAGAATTGTTTAACAGTGTAATGCAAATAAAATCATAAATTTGTCTCACTAAAGACAATTTTGATTTTACTAATGTAGCGTTTTTCTTTGATGATCTTTGTTGAAGTATTGAAAAATAAATATATATAAATTTTTTTAACAATATGTATCAATAATTTTCTCTTCTCTTTATTTAACTTGGAACAATATAGAGAGTTTTTAAATTAATAAACAATGTTTTGAAATTAGTTTCAACTTTCGGACGATAAGCATATTTAATTGTAGTTGCAAGTAAAAATCCTATGGAATCGATGTGGTCCCGGTCGAGAAAATTTGCCCGCCCAGGGCCACGTCAGAGCTATATAGGAATATTTTGACAGGTCGGGGCCAAATGGGTTCCATGCATTACACCTCGATCACAGCCCGGCCAATTTCGATAAATTTTTACTAGAGAACGATTCATTCATTTTTGTCATTCAATCAAGTTTTACTCAATGATTTTTTACAATGAGTTTATAAAAAGCTTTTAAAATTATTTCACTTCATAAATTGGTGTATAACCAGGTTTTACATAAGAATGCTTTAATTCAAATTATATAATTTGCAATACTTTATTTTGCATATAATTTTCGAGAAACAAAACTAAACGCTAATTAACAGCAACACTTCCGCGAAAGTTACGTAAATCACGTTCATATAAAATTAACTGCATCCGACTTACATTTAATTGATGCAGGCGATTAATTGCTTGGCCAACAACAACTTTAAACACCTGCCACATTTCGTTCTACGGTTACACCTTTGTCAAGTTTTTTTGCTGAGATCGCAAACGTTAAAGGTTTCTTCATTAATACCTTACAACTTACGACTTTTTTCTTTTCATCAATAAATACAAATAAAAAAGCAAAATGAATAAAATAATTTTGTTTAAATCAGTATTTTTTACTGACTTTTCGTAGTATTTTACGGCTTTTTCATGATAAAAGTTCATACAGTGAAGACAAGAAGAATATTATATTAATATAAAGCTAACTAATTAACTTTTTTAATAAAATAAACTAAATTAAGTAATTTAAATGAAAATAAAAAAGAAAATCACTATTTTTTCAAAGTCACTCTGAAACGTTTCTACAAGTCAAAATAATTAAAAAATAGATTTTGAAAAGAAAATCTTTCCGTGAAAATAGTGTTTCCTTTCTTCTCAATCGATATCCACGCTCCATCTGTATAGCTTCGCCTCAACTACTCTCCCAATATAAAATCTACTTTACCACTTGTATCTATTTGCACCAATCGCGCTAAAAGATGACCAAAAAATGTCGAAAATTCTACTCCTCCAAAAACTCTGTTTCCCAAAAATCAGTTTGTCCTACGTTTTCCCGGAGTAAAAACAGTGCATTTCCCTGAAAGAAATGCAACGCTTTTTACGTCAACCAATGACGCTCTTCCCGCATGCATCGATCACTTTTCGACCACCTGACAGTTGCCTTAGATATCGCCGTTTGTTAGTGTTGTGTACGGTCGGTTGCTGTCAAAACATATAAAATCATTAAGCTCCGCGTTTTCTCACGTAATCGGCGAAACATCGGAAAACTCGATCTTTTACGCGAAACATCGGAAAACTTGATCTTTTACGTTCGCGGACCTTCGAGAAAAGAGTTTCCTGGGTGGGCCTCGACAAAAATAACGCAACCTTCCGCAACGTCGATAATGCCAGAAAAAGTGGTTCTTAAATATTCAGGCAGGCGGAGAATTGATAATGACCAATAATGTTCGCGAAAACGTGAAACTCGTCGCAGTTCCGGCCGAATCGATAGCACAATTAAAATCATGAAGTCCAGCAAGGTAAAATGCGCTTCTAATTATTATTTACTTTTATACCTAAAAATTGATATATTAATCGTTAAACGGGCACTCGTTGAAAAGACAAAATATATTTTGTATAATATATTGGGGATGTATTTGGAATATATGTTTCCTGTATGTCCAACTATTCCTACTTTTACTACGGAAACATTCCTACAAACATTAGAAATATTTTCTCAGTATATTGTAACAAATAGAAATATATAGAAATACGTATAAAATCATAATGGCATAAGGACTCCCTAACAGAAACGTTTTCTGTTGGAATTACAATTACAACACTCTAAGAAATGGCAATGCCGATTGCATCATTATGAAAGTATTCTGTTTATTATAAATTCATATTATGTTTGCACTATTCATTTAAAAAAATGTTTCCTCTTTTGAATAACTGTAGGTATCCAATGTATGTATCCAATATATTCCTAATTTTACTAGGGTTAACTCTCTTTGCAATGAGCAATAATAACCATTTTCATCACTCGGGGAGGAAAAGCCCGCCCTCGTAATGAAAAATATCGTTCACTACACCGCGGAAAATACGATTTCTCACTCGTTCCGGAAGTTCACTCGTTTCGAGATACGAATGTTCCTCCCTAGTGGTAAAATCTACTATTTCCTAACAGCAAGGCGATTATTTGAATTTTATTTTAGGCTTATTTTTAGTCATTTTATATAACGGCTTATTTCGATTTTGAAACTCGGTCAATCACAAGAAACTTTTTTTTGGTCAATAACTACCCAGTCAACATTGTTTTCCTCAAAGGTGCCCCACAGTTAATTCTGAATAATTGCGGTTCCTCTGAGTTGACTTGGAGTTATCTTTGGGGAGAGCAATGTTGCCTGGGTGTAAACTAATCTTCTTTGCAGGAATCAATAAAGAGGGACACGTCAAAGCCAAAAACGGTGTCAAAAAATAAGCTCCGATCAAAAACCGAAAATGAAGACGGAAAGATAAAATCCACAAGGAATGGGGACAAAGTTTCGGAGCCGAAAAAGGAGGAGAAGCGAGCTGTGCCGAAAAAATCGTCTTCTGAGAGAGAAAAATTAACCGTCACGCCGAAAGTAAGTTCCGTTGTGTCGAAGAGCGTGAGATCGTCGGGCGCACGGGATTCCGAGAAACGCGCTGTGAATTCGGAGAAACGGGGCACCAGTACGATTTACATGCCGCGGTCCAACGCCTTGCGGAACAGCATATCGCCACCGAAACCCACGAGGACTAAGAAAGTGGAAGAGAAAACGACAAAGGTGAAGACGAAAACCGAGGTGACGAAAGTCGCGAAGAAGGTGGTGGAAAAAGAAGAGGCCAAGACTGTGCAAAAGGAAATCGTCGCTGAGTATGAAGATGATTTTGAGGTATTTTTAAATGGCCCGTGACCGAATCTTAAATTATCCTGTACAAATTTATTATACAAATTACCAATTTATATTGAATGTGTATAATTTATGGAGTGCATATAAAAATATGTTACCGCCTGTCCCGACCTATCGACTCCGCAAATCAAAACTCGATTTAACCTCGTTCACTCTCTTTATTTCTAACAACTCTGCACTCTATAGGGGTCTGTAGCCTCATGACAGATTCAAATGTCAGCTCAAACTTCATGCCTAACAAACAAATGACAGCAATGCGAGAACATTCGAATTTTAATTTAACCGGAACTTCCAGGATGCAACAATATATTAAAAGTATAATATTCGTTATATAGAAAACGTAAACAATGAAAGTGAAAAGTGTCAGAGAGTACACTGTAATTTTACATCGAAACTACACTGAAAAAAATCCGTGTAAAATTACACAACTTTTACACCATTAATTTTGTAAAATCACACATGTAATTTCAAAGCGATGTAATTTTTCACAGCACGCAGTACTTTTAAGTCATGCAAAAGTACACAGTTCAGCCTCTAAGTGAACTGCGTACGAATTTTAAATTTACGCAACTTGTTACTAATAACCACCGACTGTCAGTGTGATTTTACACAGACTTTTCTCAGTGTGTAAAGTTCCAGTTTAAAAACTATAATTTTACTATAAACGAACATTTCAAAGTAGAATTTTGCAGATGAAAATTATAACTTACAGTTAAAATGTACAGTAAATATTTTTGACGTAATATTCAATTTTCTCGTATTTTTGTTACAGTGAACAGTGATCAGTGATGTCCGGACAGCACTGATTACTGTAAGCGACCCACGCAATTGTAACGCTTCTCAGCTGCCGGGCGAGCAGGTTCGTGTATTTTGTGTTTTGACGGTGAGAACATACGGAATCGGCTCCGAGGTCACTAAAAATAAAACACGAAAAAATTCAAATAAACATTCCCTAAAATTGAAAAGATAATCACAACAATTTATGTCACAACTTTCGATTCATTTCGCAGATAGAGTATTTGTTACCCTATTAAAAATGTCATATTGAAACGTACAGAAACATATTGAAACATATTGAATTTTTTTGCGAAACATATTAAGATTTGGAAGATATTACGTATAAAGACATACATGTATTTTTATTTATTTT